>JAQFVV010000118.1:1995558-2046414 GCA_028023455.1 Epiperipatus broadwayi | reverse complement strand
TTTTACTCTTGAATATCATTTATTTATGTGTTATGATAAAGCTCCCTCTATAATTATTCTATATTTAATAAATTAATTTTCTTTGTCTTCAAATTCTTTATCCAACTATATTTTTTATATGATTTTAATACGTGTTAGTATGCATTTTAATAATAAAATTCCTACATCTTTTTAATAGAGTATTTTTTATCTGGTGAAGGATGTTTTCCTCTAATGCATTTTCTTATACTTTGGTCTGACTAATTTCTTTAGTTGAATTGATCTTCTTTACTAATTCTCCTGAACTTCACCTTTACATTCTCTCTCTGCAGGCAAAGCTCAGGTTGTCTCTTTTTTTCTTTGATCATTTCATATATAAGCTTAAATATGATTATATCATTTCTTTGTTGCTTCAAATTTGTTCTCTTTTTACAATAAGGCTTTAACAAATTAACAGCTCCTGTCAATGCTGAGGCATATATTCTTTTTAGAAAAGTGAATATTTTCATTACTCACATATCGGCATGAATTTTTGTTGGTATTCTCAGTTCTATTATTAATTCTGAGATGAAAAGATAAAGACAAAATAACTTAAAAGATTTAATGCGTTTGATGACATTTATCCAAACTTTCTAATCTTTCTTCTTTGATTCTACCATAGAGTCATTATGCAACTTATGTATACTATGATATACAGAATCTCTCGCTCGTTCATATGTCTATTAAACGGTCTAAATCTTTTTCTTTTTCTTCCAAGAAAATCATCATAACTGAACACGAAGTGATATTAGATGGGCTTTAGGTGCTTATTCTAGACCTACTTCCATTAATAAATTGACGATCAGGAAATAAAGTATGATCTGGCCCTATTATGTTTCTTGAACGAGCAACCATTTCAAAACTAAGCTTCAAATGTTACCTTTCTTAGAATTGGTGATGTCTGGAATGAATCTGAGCTTGATTCTTGTCATAATATAACTGAAACTATGATTACTCGAGAATTAATTCGTTTCCAATTAATATACATCCTGGGATTCATGAGTATTCCCAGGTTTGTCCATCTTCATCTTCACATTTTTTACTATCTCCAATGTTGTCTTAATATGGTTGATATTCTAGCTAATGATTTCGTAAATATTCCTGATCTCTATCCAGTGGTGATAGGTCCCTTTTTCTTAAGAAAATAGCTAAGATTAACTCCTTCTCCGTTGATCATAATAATTTTGTCCTGTATTTCTATGACACCTCTTTTGATAAAGACTATTGAATCTATTGCTAAAGACTAGCATATACAAGTAATAATATTTATCTTCATTTTATCAAAAATTTGAATTTGCTCAAAGAAGGGTCATTCAACAACTGAAGCGTTCAGCTTTTACTTTCTTCATTATTTTGACATAGTATTTGACATGCATAATCAATCGAAACCAGTGGTCGTTCAGAATTGGACTTCCATCAGCCTTTGATTATGTTCTCCCTTGTTGTTTGTTTCAAACTCTTCAGAGTTATCTAGTTCTACTCCATATGTCCATATTATAGCCAATCTTCTACTTAACAGGTCCATCTTTACTCTCATTGGATGGTAAACTTTTGAGATGGTTTTCGTCCAAGCATCTCTCATGAAAAGCCATAGGGTCTCCTCTCTGCCACATTATGTTTTATTACATATTTAAATCTGTTACTTTTACAGATAGAATCTAAACTGCCTGGTATCTATGTTCCTGCTCTTCAAACAGACTATTCATCAGTTTATTTATTATGTTGATGATGTCTTTGTCTTTCTTCCTGATAAATCTTTTCTTCTGGACTCCGTTGCAAATATTGACTCTTTTTCAATACTTTTTAATCTTCATATTAATGTTACAAAATCTGCAATGGAAAATCCAATCTGTTTTATCAATTATTTCCACTTTCATAGCCAAGCCTCAGTCTTTCCTTGGTTTTCCAATAGTTTTATCTCGTTCAGTAATTACAAGCAGTAGATTCAAAAATATTATTCTTGATAAAACAAAAAAAGGATAGTTGCATCACTTGTTAATATAAATACTCACTATGGAAGGTTACACTCTTGAACTCTTTGGTATATTCAAGACTTAGTTATTATTTACCAATTATTAGGCCAACAAGCGTTTTGAGAGAGGCTATAAATTCGCTTTGTTCAAAATTATTTTGAAAAAACAAGGTCGAGCCATCAGTATTGCTAAAATTCAAATGCCAAAGCTTTTAAATGGTCTAGGTTTGCACTCAGTCTCAACTCTATATCTTCAGAGATCTATATCTTTTCTTCGTAACTTGTCTCAAGCTTGCTCAGTTATCCCCTTCCTTTGGTTATTGATCCTACAGATATGCCACCTCCATTTTTCAAATTATTGGATTGCTGATTTATGGAAGTCAGTTATTAAGTCGATACCCTCATTTCAGTTGCGCTTGATGGGAAATTGTCATTCTGGGATGTTTAGAAATTAAAATTTCACATTATACCCCTCTCTTTTGACCTTCCATTAGGTGTTTCAAATAAAGTTCTTTATGTAAAATGAAACTTCTTTTATTGAAGCAAGACATGTTGATTTTGTACTTAAACTAAATTTAAATGCACTCCCAACAAGTTATTTTTAGTGACCAGCAGAGGCTTCATTAGCGATTTTATCTCAGTGTCAGTTGTGTAGATTATATGATGAGACAATTCTCCCCATGCTTTCAGTATCTGTCCTGCTCTTAAGTCCCATTAGAGACTTTTATTGTTGCGAATGCTTCTGTGGATCTTGGGGGTGTCTTTCTGATTTCTAATACTCTTAAGAAGGGATCGTTTGCAGCAATAAGATTATCTATCTTTATAACATTTTCTTTATGGTTGACATGTTGCAGGCTGATCTTGGTCATTCTCAGGACTCGGCTCTAATGTCTTTATTAAGCTTGAGCAAGTCAAGCAGCAAGACTCTCTATTTCACCTGTGAGCTACTACATGATGATACTCTGGGTGAAAAGTTTTATTTCCCTCTCTTAAATCTTATTACTATACCCTCTTTCTCTGCATTGTCTTTTTCAAGTTTCATTTTGAATACTATGTAAATTTTCATAAAGTTTAACTGTATATTACTATGTTACTATGTTTAATAAATATATTTTAAAACAAAAGAACTTTTCTAAAGCAAAAATACATTTCTAAAGTGTTATATTAACTTTTTTAACTTATCCTTTTGTTCTCTGTCACCATAAGTTGAACTCATACTTTGAATTACGCATTTCAGTAAAAAAATGTATTCCTTAACCTATTATATTCAATCTTATCTTATTGGAATATTTGTTAATATTTGATTTATAACTGCTATTTTTAAAAAATCAGCATTTTTTTTTTCATGTCACAGCTTTTGCAGGATCCTAATTTTATTATATTAAGTACTAAACCTACTTATTTATTTTAACATTTTTTATGATGGTGTATTGACTAGCCTTTGGACTGATCCTACCATGTGAGTGGTGAGTGGTGAAACAGATCTTAAATATTCACAGATTGTGTCTTAGCTACAGTACATATCAGTGCATGGATATAATCATGATCTCCTTAGCAAGAAAACGCATTTGATTTAGTTAGAGGCTGCTACCTGTAGTTGAGTATGTCAACATTTGGACCATTTCCTCATCTTATAGAATTTTTGGTTAGCAAAATAAGATATCACACAAAAATTTAAAAAAGGTAACAAAAACATACAATATGGAAACCATGTTTAGATAATAAGTGTTGTAAAAAATGACAGAATAGAGAACTAAAAAGTTTTGAATGAAATCTCAACCTGACAATGCTTAGATGTACTATCTCCCTCTATGACCTCACCTTTTTATTTTTTTATTATAAGACAATAATAATTAAATATGTCAGCCCTAATAAAATTAAGTGCTAACCCATGATTTTATATCCATAAATACTTCAAATGGCAAAGTAATCTTTTTAAATAGAAAAGGATTTCAACTTTTCACATATTCACTGTACTTGCGCTTTATAAGATAAATTATAAAATGAATACTCTCAATTTTTTAGACAGGAGATATAGTATTTTAGGAAAGAATGGAATGAATCCACCCATTTTTTCAACCCAAACGTTTATGTATGGCGAATTTTAAGTATGTGGAAATAAGAGTGTGAAGATATTACATAATCACTTTAAAGTATGTGTATTGGTTTGATCGCTAATATTACTATTACATAAAAACATAGCCTATATAAAATAATATCTCATTATAGATGACTGTAATCATTTATATAAGCTCAGCAATGCTATGTTGAATACATTATGGTGAGCTTATATAAATTATTATGGCACATATGTGAAAAGATGAAAACCTTTTTATTTAATTACATAGCATCCTAGGCACTTGATAAATAAATTTGAGCATTAAATAATATTTTTTAAGAGTTTCTTTACAATTGGAAATTGCTTTTAAGTTACTATGAAAGTATACAAGATAATTGATTGAGGCAATAAACAATTTAAGTACAAGAAGTGACAGTTATATCAAGACAGTTTAAGGTTAGTAGTAAACAAGTAAGGTTTAAAAACTGAAGTTCTTAAAGAGAGGCTTCTGCTATCATTTTAATATTTGAATAAACCATCGCTGACAATTTATTATTATTTGATTATTAGTAATGACAAGTTGAACTTCAACCCTGACATTTTTAACTTTAAAGTTTACAACATTATTAAATTGCATAGATCACATTAAAATAGTGAAAGCATATCCAAAATTAAATACAGTATGTCAAAAAATAAAACAACAATCAATAATTACACTTCAAAGACATCTCTAATTTATGTAATATTTAACTCATTATTAAAATCATTAGCTTCAGAGTAGAAATTTGCAAATTATATCCTAAATATGATATAGGCAGTCATTGCATTATAATACATCTAACAAAGTAATTCCCCTCATCAAAAGTAATTCAAAGGTATAACCTTACAGTTCAGAAATGCTTTGCAAATCATCACCGTAAATGGGTTCAAACAGCATCTTTCTAAGTATTTATATATACAGATTTATTCAAGTCATTAAAGATGCATGTATACAGTCCTTATCTTACAAGTATTGAACATAATGCCAAGTCATTCAAAAAACATTCATCAGATCTCAAACAAAAGTAGTGATATTCTAAAAAGGGACTTTCTAAACTATATCAGCAAATCTTGATACATATTGGCCTATTTTAATATTAAATAAAAACTTAAACAATTTACTATTATTGCAATAAAATGAATCATGATAAAATTATTATATATTTCTATATTAATTTAAATCTTTGATTAGCTTTTAATAATAAAACAAATTAAATAGTGCCACGACTCCCCAGAGATAATCAGCACAAATACAATGTTCGTAATAATATTTTTTATATTAAAATGTTATAAATACAAAAAAAAAAAAAAATTCAATATTACAGAAATGAAATCAAGTGAAATTGCATAATAGTTTTTTTTTTAATGGCATCATATCAAAAATACCTTTTTTTGTATAAATAATTAAAAAAACGTGATTAAATTATGCAAATTTTTTTAATAAAGATATTTTATTTAATGCTACGAAACTTTATTACTTCAACATTCAAATGAGTTATTGATCAGGAGTTTATAAAAAGTTTGAATATAAGAAATGAGTTTGAACCCATGATGAATGTATTTTGAATTTCAGTTTTTTTTCCAATATCATTGCACTAAATCAATTAGGACAATTGAATATTTTATTGGTCAGAAGCTTATAACATGTCTGAACACATACATTGATGAGTTAATATAACCAGGCATACACTTTGAAAACTAGAGTTTATGAATCTAATACAGCTCTAAACTATAAAGGTATATCTAAAAAATAGTTCCTCAAAAGTACCTATAAAGTTTCAGTAACAGTTCACAGCAATACCCCACATATGATAGTTAATTAATTGTTTCAGTGTTACATATTTATTCTATACATTAGATTTCATTACATAAAATAGAATATATTATAATAAGTCGATTAAGATTTTGAATCCATATATGTAATTTAAGTAGTTCACCATTTTATTGATCAGTAAATATATGTATCTAACTATTATTATATGAAGACCAAACAAGAAAAAAAAATTAAAACAATCATCATACAAATTTTGGCTAACCTTATTGTCTTCTCTGACAGTGATTCATTGTTCAAGAATACTTGAAAAGCCTTTTCTTAGAAGTAGGCTATTTAAAATTTTTTTATCTTTGTAACAATGTTTTAATAAAACACATTAAAAAAGAAATAAATTGTAGTTTACATTATATTAATAACTTAGATAAATTAAATCTTAAAATAAACCACTAAACATCCCATGACGATATGTCCTTTACTTACATAAGCTGGTAAAACTGTATAAAAATTTTCCATGTAGAATTACCACTCAGTGCAAACTACAGTAATCATTGGATGCAACAAGGTTTACTGGGTTCAAATCTGAATGGGTTTACAAGGAAATGAGTTTGTGGTAAACACATTATTGTGTTTTTATTTGGGATACATAGCTTTATAGTTAAGCAAAAAGGTAAAAGTGACTGCTAGCCAATTACGTTTAGATCTTAAGATATAGATGTATTACTCTTATATCCAAGTCTCTCTTTGACAAAAGACACAGAATAGCAATTAGCATGGATATATTGGATAAGTAGGCACTATCTATATAAGGGTTTCATGTAACAAAATTTCTTGCCTATGTTCACTTCTGTAGATTGCATTGAGTATCAAACAATATAGAGAGTTTGACAATATTTTAACAGCTTTTGTAAGCCCAGGAAATGGTGATCATGATGTTTAGTGGATCAATACCATTTCTGCCCATGTGATGATAATGACCATGGCTATTAAAGAACTAGAGATACCAAAATGTATAGGTATTAAACTCCATTTAAATCTATATGACTACACAAGTGTAGGTTGGATTGGAAAATATTATGTTTTTATTTTGGACTCAGAGCTTTATAGTTAACTAAAAAGGTAAAAGGTGATTTCTGGAGGATTGCTTTGAATTCTAAGATCTAGGTCCATTGCTCTCATATCCATAGCTTCTCATTCATGAAAGCCACTAACTAATCTGGATATATTGGGTTATTAGGTACTAAATTGAGATATAATGCACAAACATTATTGCATCCATTGTTTGCTATGGCTTGTATTGGATGGCACTGCAGTATAGAGAATTTATTACTGTTTTAAAGCTTAAAATACCTTTATTGTAAAAAGTAAAAAAAATTAAGCTTGCAAATCCATCACTCTGATATTACACTAAATTTGGAACCTATACAGATTTTCTTCTAGTGTTCACACTGTGCTTGAACATCATAAAGCCACTCAAGTGATAAAATGGTTTCTTTTTTTATTGCCTAAGTGTTTGATGTGATTATGATTTGATGGAGATGACAGCTAAAGGTTTCCATAATATGTTATGGTATTGCTAGTATTCAAAGATTATATGACATCCTTAGTAATTAGTAATCCAATTATTTTATATTAAATACAATACCTGATATAATAAAAAAAGAATGCTACTAATAAAAAACTGATAATAAATCTTTTATCTAAAAATTATAGATAATATTTGTTAAAAATTATGATAGAGAAGATGCTACTGAATATATATTTTTGATTAATTTATTTCAGAAAAAACTACACAATGATGAAAATTCTAGAGCATCTCCCATTAAATAATAAACCTGTTAGAGATAACGACTATGAAAAAAATGAATATGTTAATGCAATCATCATACAGTAAATGATGCATACATAAGAAAAGTTTTAATTAACAAACAAAAATTAAAAGGGAGAAGTAGTAAACAATAGAATTATGTTCAAGTGGTCATATCTCATGCAATGGAAGTAACAAAGTTGTGTTGATATCCATGAACGTTGAGATCATGAGAAGTTATTTAATCTTCCATAACTCTAAACCACTGAGTGTTAGTGCAGTGACAGGTTATCTTTCTGTAGAGTTCAAAATTCATAGATTATGATGTAACTTAATCACATTTGGTGTTTAAAATTTATATTACCTCCCAGTAACAAATCATTCAATTCATCAAAAGAATTACAAATTATATTTATAAAATCATCCTTTTTATCATAGATATTATTCAACGATGTCTACTGAATGTAAAAAAAAAAAAACAAGAAAAGAAAATAAATGGACCAAAAATATTAATATTTAAAACAAAAGAAAATAAAAATACTGAAGAGAAGGAAAGTCAATAGAAATTCAATTATAAAAAATAATAAGATATGGTCGCAAAAGAAAATGGTGGGGGCAACACTGCTATGTAATCTCTGGAAAACTATTCATTGCATGTATCAAGTATAATATATCAAAATATTGATTAGATGATAATTTCATATATGGAAAATTTGCAATTGCAACTCACTATTAAATATAGCATTTTATTCTCAGTTTAGATATTGATCTCTGTTTTACATATTATGAATAAGTCCGATAAAATGACATTTTTTTAAGGTTTATTTCAAAAACTTGCTTTAAAACTAAACGTGCTAATCTATTTATATAAGTTTGTGTGTTTAGAATAACATCATTATTCTAAGAAAATAATTTTAATTGCATGTAAATGCTTTTTACTGCCAATCAAACATGTAATGTTTAGGAATATAAATACTTCGTAGAACAATCACATTCAAATATATTACTAAGAAAATATTTACAAAGATAATTCAAGAGTTTAATGAGATAATAATAAAATAAAAAAAAACTTCACTCCAGAAGTTCCATATCCGATAATATCCAACACTTTCTAAATATCACTTAAATCTAAAAAAAACAAGAAGTTTAAGATTAATTATCACAGAGAGTTTCTATAGCACTACCATAACAGTAGACTTGAAAAGATATGATTCTTAGGTTTTATTTTAGTAGTATATAATATTCTTTGAATAATCCATCATCACAAAATGAATACATGCATATCTAATAACGAATAATATACACAAATTTACAGTTATTCCTTTTCCACTTTGTATGCAACCAAAATAAAAATTATGATCCTTACAAAATAAAAGATACGTGCATGCACACTCATACATGCACATATATTATATATATGAAATAAAAATAATGCATACGCTAGCTGAAATCTATATATTAAATTTTTGGAAATCCTCATAGCTATACTATTGCAACCACACTCATTTAAATAAGAAGCAACAATTTTAGCACTACACTCAAAAGATTACATAAAGAAGAAATGTGGCTGGAATAATGTTATGGGCATTTTAAAGATATATTAATCATCTCCTGTGATGTGATGTGATGTATTGTGACTTCTCCTTAAATGGATTCAGGAATCTCTCAGCAACTATGCCCAGAGAAACCTGTTAGCCACATTATCTTGCCTTTCCATTCCCCTACCTTAAGTTTTCCCATACTCAGTTCCATCCAATTTTCACAACATAATCTTTGTCAACACCATGGCCTTCATTTCTAAATCCCCCTTAATTTTCCCATGTAGTTAAGACATTCAGCAATGCCCTCTGTGAAATAAATATTTAACTAGAGTCTGTATTTTAAAATAGTCATCTGCAAAATAATACTGGGATTATTTACACACACATATATATGTATATAAATTATTAATCAATGTCTGTATTCCAATTATAATAAAATATATATAATTATTCAAAACAATACAATAATTAATACAGTAAACAATATTTTAAAAAACAAATATATACCAATTTAATACAAGTACTTTCAACTATCTATGTAGTCATTATCAACTAGATTCAAATTGTATTAGAAAAAACCGTTACAAATGTAAACAAAAAGTAATACGTCATACATCAATTTTCCCACAATTCATTAATTTTTATATTGGCAGTCTGTCTGTTTATCAACTGTTGCTTTTCACTTTTTATTAACATAGCTTCTTTAATTTTGCATTTATTATTATTTCTTTCAATATAAAAATTAATGAATTGTGGAAAAATTGATGTATGACATATTACTTTTTGTTTACATTTGTAACGGTTTTTTCTAATACAATTTGAATCTAGTTGATAATGACTACATAGATAGTTGAAAGTACTTCTATTAAATTGGTAGATATTTGTTTTTTAAAATATTGTTTACTGTATTAATTATTGTATTGTTTTGAATAATTATATATATATATATATATGTGTGTGTCCATTGGATACTTCCCAAATCAAGTTAAATCTAAACACACTTCTGATATTGAAAAATATTAAGCTTAAACAGCATAGAAAATAATAGAAAATCATTCAAATAAGAGAATAAAATCATAACATATTCAATTAAAAATTCACTCTTCAGAATAAAACAAGTAAATAATGGATATCTGTAAAATTTTAAGAGTCTATAAGTAAGTTTTAAATAAATGCAGCAATATTAGCAAAAAAACAGTCCAGAAAAACCATGCATTATTTGGAACAATAGCAAAATTGCAGATTCTGAAGCAAAATCCATAGATCATAGCTAGCCTATCTTTATATCTTGTGATATCTAAAGCAATATGTCCAATAATGTTATTTTTAATTCCAAAAAAATATATATTCTTATTACATAAACTTAAATTAAGTTTACATTATTGTACAAAAGTTTATTTAAACTTCTTAACATGAGTTGAATATACTATAAAAAAGAATAATGACATTATTGCTCCATTGTTCATAAGAAGTTTGAGCCCAGAACTGTGAAGGCCAAAATCACTCCTGGAACTTCTCAATGCCAAAATGGAACTCTATCAACTAGGTTACACTACACAGGGCATGCTATAATTAAACATGTAAATATTTTAGGGAGTGTTACATATTTAATAAAACCCAATAATCTTCAGTACTTTTATTTCTACTAACTAATAACTTACCCTAAAATTTATCATATGGCTTTAATCTGACAGAAAAATAAGTGAGCTTTTATATTTTTCATTACTGAGAAAATTAAATGCAAGTTCAATTCAAAATCAAATTCCAAAAACTATATCAATCACAGAAGCCTATCAAATAAAAACTTAAACTGAATTATATTTCAAGTACCAAGAAAATAATTGAAATTGATACTTAATATCATAACAGTGAAGTCATTACTAATAGATAGATAGATAGATAGATAGATAGATAGATAGATAGATAGATAGATAGATAGATAGATAGATAGATAGATAGATAGATAGATAGATAGATAGATAGATAGATAGATAGATAGATAGATGGATGGATGGATGGATGGATAGTTAGATAGATGGGTGGATGGATACATAGGTAGATAGATAGATAGATAGATAGATAGATAGATAGATAGATAGATAGATAGATAGATAGATAGATAGATAGATAGATAGATAGATAGATAGATAGATAGATAGATAAATAAATTTTTCTAACAAATATGTTTATTTAATGGGACTAAAAAATCTAAAAATAATTATTTTTTCAAATACAACTGGGGTTTTTATATTTAACTTGAAATAAGTGTATGGTGGGGGGGGGGGCTCCAGAATTTAATTAATTTAATCTTTTATTATAAAATTTAAAAAATGAATTAATTAATTTCTGGAGCTCACATACTTTTATTTTAATTTAAACATATGAAGAAATAATTATTTTTAGAGCTATTAGTCCCGAACAAATAAAGTGTTTGTTATAATATATATGTTATAACCAATTTAAGAGCAGCAAAGATATCACAAATGCCTCTTCTAGATAATCGCTCAGTACCCTATCGCCGATTAAAAACCAACATGCTCGGTGCCAAAATTATAACTGGTGAAAACTACAATGATGAAAATGGCCCAAACGTTATATATATAAAAGACAATACAACATCTAGCCTTAAATTATAAATAATATATTAGGCTAAGTTCAGAGTTCTTTATTAGTGATATATGCCAATATTATAAATATGTTAATAATCACTAAAATGAAATTAAGAGGAACAAAATTATCAACTCGTCCTTAAACTATAAAATCTAGTAATATTAAAGCATTCATTAAATAAACTCATTTTAACTGAACTTGTATTTTAAATAAATATTTAAATACCTAATTAATGAGATAAACATCACATAAATATGCAGCAATGCTGATGTTATTTACATATGATATCTATAGAAAGTTTTTGATGCTTTAAGCGTTAGTATTTCAGCACCATTTTATAAACTTCAACATGATGTTGAACATTATTGAGTATTTTTGAAAGCAATTGGGTTACTGTATTTTTGGAATTTCCGATGACTTCCTGAGTTATTGATGATGTCATATTCAAGTTGACAGAAACATATTTTTAGCAAAATGTTAGATGACTTTTTCATTGAACATATTGCATGAAACATCAGAAAAACGCCACAGAGAACATAAATAAATAATGTTAGCCTTTTTATATATACAAGTAATGTTCAATTTACATTTCTTGTTTTCTTTACAACCTATTTGAAAAAAAAATGTTGACATGATATTAAAAAATTAAGTCAGAATAAGTCATAATAATCTATTATTATTATTATTATTATTATTATTATTATTATTATTATTATTATTATTATTATTATTATTATTATTATTATTATTATTATTATTATTATTATTATTATTATTATTATTATTATTATTATTATTAATTATTATTATTATTATTATTATTATTATTTGAATATAGATTTATGTAATAATCTACATCGGCCTACTGTACGGTATTTGAATTTTCTTTATAGTTATGGTTTTAATCAAGCTATTTTTTCACGTACTCATATTACTAAAATCTTGTCAATCCATTTTGGATCTTACATTTATTAGATTAAACCAGAATCAAAGTTATGAATTGACTGTAATAAATATTTTTATTTCAGGATCATTTTGCAACTGTGTTGATATTATTAAATTATAGACAACATGTTAATACTCATTTATATGTTAAGAAGTTATCACAAAATAAACAAAATGTTTTATCTGATCAGAATGGGAATTATGTTTTTGTTCCGCATGATGTTGATTCAACATTTTTAAAATTTCAGGATATTTATACATCTTTAATTACAAAATCTATGGTTAGTTTTAAATTGACTAGCAAAAAGCAAAAATGCTCAGTTTGTATAACCAATGATTTGATTGAAAAAATTAATCAAAGAAATCATTTAAAATCTTTGGGTGGAGATTTGATGAATATGAAAAAATTAAATGCTGAGATTAAATCTGATATTCTAAAATTAAAATTTCAATAATATCAAAAATATTTTAATGATATTTTTTTTTTTAAAATGGAAATTGATAAATTCTCTTGTAAAGAAACCTTTGACAAATCAATTTAAATTTATAAAACACAATGATAATTTGATTGAAGTAGAAAATAATGAAAAATGTATTGCTGACTTGTTTATTTTTTTATGTCTGTCAATAAATAAAACACCAGTACAAGAATTGTCTTTTGCTGATTTTTGTTTAGATTCTTTGTTATATACAGATGTTACTGATTTGGATTTGTCTAGTAAAATTGATCGCTTAAAAACTGTTTGTTCAGCTGGTCTAGATAGGTTAACAACAAAGATTCTTAAGGAAACTAAGTCAGCTTTTGTACCTATTCTTGTTTATTTGCTTAATTTTTCCTTAAGTGCTGTTTTGTTTTCTACTTGTTTGAAAGTTGGTTTTATTACATCTGTTTTTAAAAAGGGTGATCCTGCACCGCTTGACAATTATAGACCAATTTCTATTATATCCATAGTATCCAAATTGTTAGAAATGGTGGTTAAAGAACACATGATGTCATTATTTTATTTAAAAATAACATTATCTGAACATTAATATGGATTTATTTCTGATATAAGTACATTGGATACTTTCTACAATCATATAATTAATTTGATAACTTCACTAGATAAGGATTTTAAAACTGTTGCTATTTATTTAGACTTGTCTAAGGCATTTGACTCTGTATCTCATAAAATTTTATGTAAGTGTTTATATTCATTTGGTTTATATGGAATGTGACCTCTTTTTACTATAGGTTTAATTATCATGCAGTAATCTAGCTTACATCTAATTCTAGTTATCTTAAGATCAAAAAACTGAATGCACATTAACTTTTCATCTATTTTGAACCATTTTAAGCCATCTAAACTATTTAAGGGAAAGAAACATTTTTTAAAAAAATATTTTGCTTGCCATATATATATATATATATATATATATATATATATATATATATATATATATATATATATATATATATATATATATATATATATATCCTTATTATTATATAAATATCAAAGTTTGTTTGTTATTTTATAACTCAACAAATATTGCACCATTCTTGATAAATCATCCACATTTTTTTTTGGAAAATAGTAAAATTTGTGGAATTTTGCTTTATGATGAATAAATGTTTTAAAAAATTTGGTAATTTACAATATAAAATACTTTAAAATCATATCCATTTTGAATGACTTTTATAAATCTGCAAAATGAACAATACCAGTTAAAAGATTATAGATGATGGCTAAAATTTTAAACTGATACAACATATTTTATGGGCCTATGTATTCAATAATATACAGAAATGGAGTGAATTGTAGGTTTTGGTAAAAAGAAATGTAAAATTTTATTTCATAATTATATTTTAAATTACTTAAATTTTATTGATACCATGTATTTAATTTCTCATTCACAATGGAATGTGGAGAAAATACTATAATGTTAAAATTTCATAACCATTTTTAAAAATTAGTTTCCAACTGAATGATATATTTAAACTAAAATCAATGAAGTTCAGTAATATATATGGGAACAGTTACATATTGTGTTATATATTTTTTTATTTTATTAATGTGAGAAAAGCCACAGATACAGATAGTATATATTTGAAATAAATGTTATGTATTTTTTGATTGAAATGTCTTAACATTTACTTAATATTACAATTATACAGAAAATAAGAAACAATTATAATTTGGTGAATTATGCTATATATTAGATGTGATATGTTGGACTATTTCCATCATCTATGAGTGAATGTTGAATGTATAAAAAGTTTAAAGTTTTCAAAAACAAACAAGTTATCAGTAATAACACACAAATAAACAACACAGGTTAGTAATTACCAAACTTTTCAAATAGTATTATTCTTCATTCTTCTTCAGGAGTTGCCGGTCTGATATACATAGTGACAGTATTAGCATAGAAGTCGAACTCATACCTTTAGATTCTTGAATATGTCATGGCTTTATGAACAGCCAAACTATTTATTTAGTAATAGTGAGGTGATATATATATATATATTTGGAGTTAGTTTTAACTGAAAAATAAAATGTTTCAAAATAAATAGAGTAGTTTAAAGTGGTTAGGTTTAGAGTTTTTTCTAATATATATATATAAACTAGTGAAAACAGTTTTGAAGAAATGTGGATATAGTGTTGCGTTTAAGTTTAGAATTATCATCTTTAGAACTTGATATTGTAAGTTTTATATTTTGAAATGAAAAAGTGCTTTACCAACTTCAGTAATTACTTGCATTTATCATCTATGTAAATATTTGTTTAAAACGTCAGTATTTTAAACCTAAAAGTAATCGGTTAACATTCTTAAGAAAAGCGCTGCATTTAAAATCGAAAAGCTGACAATCAACGTAGGTGCCTGAAAAGACAAATAATTCTATTAGAATTCTCTTGTTTACACTTTAGGTAAAAATTTTCTAGGCTGTATAATTTGTTCTCATCTTTGATTTGAATTACTTTACAACTTAAAGTCTAGTAATTATTTGACGGTGCAGAGGTTTGTAAAAATTGTGATAAGCATAGTTTATTTTTTAGGTTTGTTTAGGTAAATCACAATCGTAGAAAGTCAATAATTTGAATAAAAAAAACAATTGGCTATTATTATAAATACGTATACTGCAATTTAATAAAATATACTCTACGTAAAACTTTTAAATTATAACGACGATCGTAATAAATAATATATAAATTATACAAAAATACTTTCGATTACTATAATTTTAATCGACAATAATTTTATATTCAAGGTGCGAATATCTTTCCCAGGCAGTGAATTGACATAACACATTATATTAAATGTGAGTTAATACATATATATTTTTTGTTGATTACCTATGTTTTTCTATTAATTTTGTTGCACTGTTCAATAAACTATTTAAAACCATAAACACCACATGAGCATTCATTGATTACTCTGGCTTGCACTGAGTGGTGTAACTGTAAGGAGAGTTTTGCCTCTGTGTAAACTATTTTAATTAAGCTTTTTTTAAAAATAATAATGTTATAATGCATATTTTTAAGACATCCATCCAGCACCAAAATTTGTCCAGACCTTGATTCTAATCATTATCAAACGAACTTATGTAGATCAGAAGCAGCTGTCAAACAAAAATCATATCATATCTATTTCTTGTTCACGTACGTTTAGTTAATAATGAGTTCAATCCAAGTAATCAAAAGTAAACATTTCTCTAATTGTTATTACACTTTAAAAGTATTATATATATATATAATTATTCAATAATATTGTTTATATAACTGAACAGAAAATAGCTGAAGCTTTCAATGAATTATATTATGTTTGCAACCCAATCGCAACCATCCATTATACCCAGATGTCAGACTAACCTCTCAGACCATAGATGCACTAGAATCATACACTTTGTCACGCAATTCTTATAACACAAGTGACATTTCAACTTCATATACATATTATTTCTACAGAAACTCTATCCTTATTTTTTATATATAATTTTTTTATTAATTATAATTCTATCACAAATTACCAGAAACATATGATCAAAAACATGTGAAAAGATAAATGATTCCCAATGTGCAGACTTTGTGTTGAACTAGCATCTCTTACACGTATCTTCATCATTTGTGAAGTATATATCTAGATAGTAAATTATTTTACTTTAATTGACAGGTTTCAAATTTTCTGCAGTACAACATTAATATAAATCACATTAATGGAAATATATTCATAACTATACTAATCATTCAACAACCTAAATATTATTGCTAGATCAAATAAGCTTTTTTAAAGTTATTTAATGGATAATATATTGCAGTGATATAGAGGTATCAACACCTTAGTCGTTACCCATGTTGACAGTGTTGATATGGTTCACATTTTTCACACAAAGTGGGGACAATATCCACTTTTAAAACCGTGTAGACAGGTGTACAATCATTGTATTATATTCAGAAGTTCAAAACATAGCATTAGTTTCAACAACTTCTAAATATGAAATGAAAATTTAATTGTAATACATGTAAAGAAGTGAAAAACTCAAATTATATGTAACTGAATAGGAAGCAATTAAGGCTTCCAATGAGTTGTGTCATGGTTGCAGCTCAATCACAACCATTCATCTGCCCAAATGTCAGACAAACCTCTCAGATACATTAAAATCATACACTTTGTTAGCAATTCATATAGTATATGTACCATTTCAACTTCATAGACACATTATTTCTAAAGAAATTCCCAAGGTAGACATTTTGTCCTGAACCAGCAATTATCAATTGGTCCATATTACACTTGTGTACACATATCCTCATTATTTGGTGCAGATTGTATTTTTTACACATATCTTCATTATTTGTGCAGTATATATCTAAATTTTCAATTAATGTAGTTTATTTGAGAGTTTTCAAATTTTCTGCAGGACAACATTAATATAAATCACTGTAATGAATATATATTATTAATTGTACTAATCAAAAATTCAAAAAATAATATTGCTTATATAAAGTAATTAATTAATTCACAGGCAACAAAGTTTTGCCAATATTGGCAATACTGTATACTAAAATAGCTAACCAGTCCTTCAGCTCTTCCAAGAAAAATACCATTCATCACTTTTTAAGGCTGCTAGAAGCCATCAAAGATACACTTGTAATGATTACAATTGATTACATTAAAATATCAAGAAAGGCTGGGCCAATTGCCATCCAATTAGATATCTCAGTGCTGAGATTTTGAATTATTTTTCTTTCAGCACTTATAAAAATAAAGCTTGTTTAGAGCTATTAGTATGCTCCATCTAGTGATCATTTAAATGCAAGCTTGAAAGCAAGTTACAAAATTTATAATTTGTTTTTATTAATTATTATAAGTGTACCATTGGTGGTTTTTATAATATTATTGCAGACACTAT
This sequence comes from Epiperipatus broadwayi, assembly GCA_028023455.1. Lineage (NCBI taxonomy): Eukaryota > Metazoa > Onychophora > Udeonychophora > Euonychophora > Peripatidae > Epiperipatus > Epiperipatus broadwayi. The sequence continues at coordinate 2,028,263 of JAQFVV010000118.1, read as the reverse complement.
TACTATATGGTGAAACTGAACTGAATTCAGACCCATATAGCTGGATGGTTTGCAAATCTGGATTTGAAGACATTTACATGTCTGAAAAGTTTAGACTTTCAAAATGATAGAAACACATTTTTATAAGTGCTGACTTTTGAGTTAGTATTTTAGATCTAGTTTCTAGAGTCCCAGATTTTCTCTGAGGTGAGCCATAAGCTTGAAACCAATTGGTTTGAAGGTAGAAACAATGATAGAGATTTTGCATTTTTTCTCTTTGGAAACTTATAAAATAAAGCAATAAATCATAATTGATGATTGAACATCATGGTCATTCATACTTATCAGTTACTAACCCATGTTTAAACCTTATGTTCCTTCCCACTCCTTTAATCATGTATATCTATTTTATGTTATATATAGAGTAAGTTAAAAACAAACTCTTATGAAGCTTCAAAAATACCCTCAACCTCAGACCGCGGTTTCTGCCTCTAGCGTCATCAGTGAGGTGCTAGGGAATAAAAATACTAGAACTAGTCCAGCATTTTATCAATGCCTAACTATTGAAAAGAAAATCTGAAACTTTCAGACATTTAAATGTCCAAAAATCCAGCTATCTAACTCAAATAGCCATATATGACTGAACTAAGTTCAGATACACCATATATTAATAGCTCTAGCAATATAAAATCGCCAAAGCATTAATAGCAAAAAACTAAAATTAAATTGATAAAAAAATCAAGTCATATGACCTAATTTTAATAAAGCTCCTATTTACAAATGTTATATATAGAGTAAGTTAAAAACAAACTCTTATGAAGCTTCAAAAATACCCTCAACCTCAGACCGCGGTTTCTGCCTCTAGCGTCATCAGTGAGGTGCTAGGGAATAAAAATACTAGAACTAGTCCAGCATTTTGAGGTCTGAGGTTGAGGGTATTTTTGAAGCTTCATAAGAGTTTGTTTTTAACTTACTCTATATATAACATTTGTAAATAGGAGCTTTATTAAAATTAGGTCATATGACTTGATTTTTTATCAATTTAATTTTAGTTTTTTGCTATTAATGCTTTGGCGATTTTATATTGCTAGAGCTATTAATATATGGTGTATCTGAACTTAGTTTAGTCACATACGGCTATTTGAGTTAGATAGCTGGATTTTTGGACATTTAAATGTCTGAAAGTTTCAGATTTTCTTCTCAATAGTTAGGCATTGATAAAATGCTGGACTAGTTCTAGTATTTTTATTCCCTAGCACCTCACTGATGATGCTAGAGGCAGAAACCGCGGTCTGAGGTTGAGGGTATTTTTGAAGCTTCATAAGAGTTTGTTTTTAACTTACTCTATATATAACATTTGTAAATAGGAGCTTTATTAAAATTAGGTCATATGACTTGATTTTTTATCAATCTATTTTATGTATATGTTTGAGATGTGCACCTAAAAAGTTATAAAGTTTAGGTTTGCATATTTTATACCATTATTTATTATTAATTCTTAATAAAATCAATATATATATATATTACTAACACATTAGTAATTTCACAAATATTTTTTTAAGTTTGTAAAATTAAAACTTTTCATTTAAATTCTTTATTTAAAAAACTGTGTTTTTTCTTTTAAAAATCCAAGATGGAGTATCCAACTGTTAATTGTCCAAAAATAATTAAAAGAGTAAAAATTTTACATTGTCTAATTTTGAAAAAGAATGTCTATTTAAACTGTAATAAAAGTAAAAATGATATCAAATTAAAAATTTTTATTTTTGCAGTTAACATTTTATCACATCTATTTCTAATCTGGAAATGGATTTGAATTTATTTTTGGACAAAGTATCTGACAGTTGCATCTCCAAAACAATACGTGGAAGAAATGAGAAAATTCCTAATAGATAGCAATCTAGAATGAAATTTTACAAAAGGAATATTAAAAGCATTCCTCAAATATCTGAGGGCAGTATATAACGGGCCAATTTTTTCGGCTGGGAAGAACCAGTTTTATAGATCAGCAGTTGCAAAAATATTCCACAGTTTTTTTTCCAAAATGTTCAATGAATAGTCAAACTAACTATCTTTTCTCTTTTTCTGGTCAGTCTCTCACCACCAATAATCATGTCACTGATGTCCCAAAATGATAGAAAGTGTGATCTAAGAACAGAGGAATGTCTGATGGAAACTTGCTACTGCATTGGAAATCATTTGAATCTTGTAAATTGCCATGCTGGCACCAAACTGTAACAATGGACTCTTTAGTATAGCAAGGTAATTAGCCTATGAAATTTATATCTAATTTCTTTGAAAACTAATCTCAATCTTGGCTATTTGAATCTTTTACTTAAATTATTAAATTAAATGTTTTTTATCTGTTAACATAAATTTCCTCTCATACTAATATTTTTTCTTTTATATGTAAAGTCTATCATATGCTATTATTTCTTTAATTTTGGTGTGGTTCCTTTCGTAATTTTAAACAATGTTTTATTAATTTATTTTATGTTGCCAATCTAAACAATCTTGTGAGTCTAATGTATAAAAGCTATTTTTCCCTATCTATTCAGACGTCCTTTGGTAAGAGGTTACCAAGAACCCATCTCTTTTGATTTAGATTTACAGACATTCTTAATTAATATGCTTGCCAGATTGTTTCTCAAGTTAACACAGTTTCATGATCTTCTTTCTGCATAAAAAAGGGTATTATTTATATATAACTTTTAAATTACCAAAAAATTAATGCTTCTAAATATTTTTTTTGTCACTGACTTAATTCTGAAAAGGTGTTGTCTTATGGTTATTGCTTTTTATATATTTCATATTACAATGCTATATCCTTAATATTTCAAAGACTTGATTAATCAAAAGTTATAATATTTTGAAGGTGGGATTTCAATATGTCAAATAGCAAGAAAGGAGAAAAATGAAATTTTAAAATCTAACTTGTATGAATTAAATCTTTCCTATATATTACATAGCATAGCATTAATTGCCTAGATTATATCATTCGAGTGAGGATCATGTATCTTAAAATAGTAACTTCCATTTCACGTCATTAAAGACATAGTATTATGCTGTGTTGCTGATATATGGCTTAGTTTTTTAATACTACATGCTTCTAGATTTGAAGGTTGTGATGAGATCAAGCCCATAGATGTTCTTCATGTCCTATTCAATGACAGTTGACCTTCCTGGGATCATTTTCATACTACAGGCCTCTCATGTTGGTTGCAAAGAGAACCCTAGGGACCACCCCATGCCAAAATAAAATTCTCTCAGCATTACCTTAGAAAAGGATCTCTTAGCCACTTCGCTTTCTTTGTTTAGAAAGACAATCTCATGTCGGATTCTTCTGCTTTTATGTCATCACCATTACTTTGCCATTATTATTAATTAATTAATTTAATAACCTCATTTCGATGCTGTAACAATAAAATTGCATCTTGCTTATATATATATATCATTCCAATAGTAATAATTAGTTTAATTAATAATGTTGCATTTCTTATTTTAAAAAAATCCCACCACAGCAATTTATCCGTTTATTTAAGAGTATATATCTATTAGAAATGTGAAGAGTTTTTTTTTTTTTTTTAAAATCCGAATTTAAGAATGGTTTAAAATATTTTGTTCACTAATCAAATAAACTTGAATTAAATGTATGTTATTTTATTAAATATTCACAAATATTATCCTTAATAAGTAAACCATTTTTAAAAAAATATTTTATTGATTTTCACGACTGAAACGGCGTGACGGCGTGAAAATAGTTTATGTAATATGAATAATGATTCCTGGAATGCTCCAAAAATTTGTACATCAATCATCCCCTTCCAGAATCACCACTGAAGCATTAATTCCAATACGTTATAAGTTTGTTTTGTAATCAAATGATTGGCATCTTGATTTCACCCACGAAATATGCCTATTTACATATAATATGTTGTTTGTGCATATGAATCATAATAGCATGATTAATTGTATGTAACTCTCTATCTCTGAGTAGATCATCTTGTCATGCACATTCAAGTAAATATATAATTAATTTACTGTTTCATTAAATGTTTTATTAAATATTTTATTATTCAAGCCATTTACGTAGTTCCAATTATCTTTTCACCACTTTCATACATTCCTACATATATATGCATTCTTTGGTTAAATATGTGTCATTGTCTCTTTCACATTTCTAGTGGGCTGGATTTAAGAATTAATTCTCGTGTGCCATCATTATTTATGTTATTCATTAGATGTTTGATCTGGGGCTTGAGAAATGGATTTGAATCTAGGTTGGTCCCTGATATAAATCTTGGGCATGACAGGGTTTGAAATACGTTTTACTAAGTTCCAGCACATGTTAGATGGAGAAACATATTTTGACTGGAATAATATATATATAGTAATGGCCATAGTTATACATTCACACAACAAAATACAGGGTTTTGGCAAATTACACCAAGCTGATTTAGATGAAGGGTTGTGACCTCGAATCTTATTGCACCTCAGCTCATCCACAAACACTCCATGACATACGACCCTATGAATGACATATATAAATGGCTACACTCAGAGTTTCTCAGTACACATGCTGGCAGTAGCAAAGAATGGAGCAAGAGACTCAGGGAATGTCAACCAAATTACTATAGCCTTTAGTAAACACACACACACACACCTTATGGCTGACTAGATAATGCATATATTAATGAATAACACTAATTTTAAAAAAAACTTAACAAAATTTTGGGATTAAGAGAATTAACTAAGATTTGGGATGGATTATGAGTAAAACTCAACACAGTGGTTATAGTTTAATATATTTTAATAAATATAAATCAAATAAACATGAGCGTATTGGAGAACACATGCAGGTGTATACAGTGATGAACAATTTTCAGAACATAATTTTATCTGAGGCACTATATTTAAAAGGAGTTTACAATTTTAATAATCTACAGTTTCTAATCAAGCCTTAATTTCACTATGCCCTACCTATTAATTTGGGATGGTAAAGTCGGTGCAAGAATGACTATTTATTAACTTAATATTTCATCGAAAATTATTTAATAAACTACAATGAACTGCAATGGGCTCCCTATGCATATTATATATGTACAAATCAGATTACAAGTTCAGATCAAAGCTGAAATATTACATTATGGACGGGGGAACTGCAGATTTGGTAGTATACCTTCAGATACTATGGCATATATATATATATATATGTGTGTGTGTGTGTGTGTGTGTGTAGTTAATCAGGGGATTCAGTACCAAGTACTCAGTTTCCATTGATCAATGATTTGCTGTGAACAAAGTACATGAACATTTAGTTTGGGTGATTGGAACACAAGGGTCCAGATTGTTATCTGGACCCTTGTGTTCCAGTTCTAAAATAGGATAATAGGGAAGTCTTTAAAACCTAAGCTCATTTATAAGAGAAAGCTGTCCAAACTAAGAGTAATGGGATGGCCCTTACACAAAAACCCATTCTAATAAAATCATACAACAAGGCATATATATGCATGTATGTGCTTCCTGAAGACACATTCACCATGCTAAATATAATATTAATCAATAACTTAAAAGTATGCACAATTCTATAGTTTTGTTCTGCAAAACTACAATACACCAATTCATAATTAGCATTCTAAAAACATGCTATAAAAATACTTAAAAGTAATCTGAATTCTTAATAAATCTGTATAGCTTATATTATAAATGAAAGATGGTTAAAGCATATCTGGGACTTAAGCAATATGTATAATATGCTTTATAACTCATTCTTGCATTTATAAACTAATTAATTTTTGACTTGCAAACCTAATGATAATAACAATAATAGTAAGCTAAATATAATAGCTTAATAAAAATATTTAGGTTTTCAGAACTGAGATTTGAGTCTGTGTGCTAAGGAGCAAAATTACTTAGTGAAGAGAGAGCATCAAATCATGTCTCTTGTCAAACTTTTCATAAAATCAATCTCTGTTTTGACCTGGGCATAGCATAAATGATAAAATAAATAAATAAATATAAAACAAATAAGATGGCATAACCACAGATTAGAAAGATGGAATAATAACTAAATAAGTTATTATTAACAAGCATTTAGATTTTTTAAAAAGAAATAGGCAAGTTTACAGATATTAATTTTTAAAAGTTAAATTATAATTTTAGTAATATATTACAACTTGAAATTAGTTTATAGTTTATTTAAAACATTATTACAATTTAAAAGTTCCTGCACAATTATTTTAGCTAGCTTAGAGTTATATAGACCAATTTTTAAAGTCATTGGAGTTATTTTAAAGAGCTCTAAAAAATTGTTACCACATCTTCTCTGCTGAGGCTCTTGTAGTTGGTCAACATCAGCTTTGGCTGGGTTTGTGTAGTGTCTTTTTATCAGGCTATGGGCTTGAATTCTGGCTTGAGCCTTGACCATTTTTTTCCAAAAAGGGAGAAAAACAGTGGATGTTTACTCATAGATTTTCATGGTGAAAAGTTAACAAGTGAACACCCCTTAGCAAAACTTAGAGTTATTTCTACTGGAAAAACCTGTAATTTAAACAACCTGTTTATAACTTTTACAAAGCTTTCTTAGTAACTAACAATGCATAGAATGAAAATTTGGTCATTTCTGGATAAGAACAATAATGGTCAAACATGTCACTCCTTGTTCAAAGTTTTTATTTTTAAATACATTAAAATTTTGACTACAATATTGATTAATTACTTACAGATACTTACACTTATATAACAATGTCCATGCACTTAAATTATATATTTTTAATAAATTTTAAATTTATAAATGTGTATGCCTTATATGCATACAAACATTAATAGGAGTATTACATGTGCACAGGTACCAATACAAGCACATGTGCATAAGTATTCACTCTACACAACTATTGTAAGCTTATATACATGAATTGGGATGAGTTTGTACTGGGGAAAAGACACTATTATAGCACATAGTAGGTGAAACAAAATGGTAGACAAAGAATATATATATATATATCATGCATCTATGCATGTAAGCACACACAGATATATAAAATTTCTCATGAAGAAGTACCCTATCACTAAGTGTTAATAGATAAATCAGTAATTAAAAATTGTATAGAAATAAATAATTGCAATTTCTATTAATTTACAAATAAATTTTATATAAACATATGTTCACTTTGTGTTATTTTTATATAATGAAAAAAAGTTATTATCTTCTATTGTAGCTCATATGGCTTCCTCGGAAGGATTAAAGAGATTAAAATGTCGAATATATAAGAATTATTAAATTTAATATAAAATCAGTGGTTGTCATATGAAAATAAGACCAAATATTAATTTCTCTAATCATTTTTTTAAGAAAACCTATAAGTTGTAATAAAAGATAGTGACTTCATTAATGACAAAAAGAAAAGTAAAAATGTTTCTTTATATATAAATTTAATACCATTTGGCTTAAACAGAAACTCAACTGTTATTTCATTTCTGTGCAAACCTTAATGTTAGTGTAATCTATCAAGGGTATTTGGATCTATTTGCAAAAGTATTTTTATATATAAATGAAAAACATCCTGACTAATGCTAAGTAATAAACTATACAAAAAAATCTATAAGACAAATGTTCTTTCAATTAGGAATTTTCATGTTGTCCAGGGAAATTGCTCAGCATTACAATAGAAATAAATGAAACCCTACATTAATCATCTTTATTAGTCATTCATTAGACCAAAGATTATGTAATAATGAATGAAATTTCAATAGTATCAAATAAACTGTAGATATTTGCTATCTATGTATATATATATATATATTGTATATATATATATATATATATATATATATATATATATATATGATAATCAAAACAAGTTATAAATTTTGTAACTTGCCTATAAGCTTGCATTTGATGACCATTAGATGAAGCTTACCTATCAGCTCCAAGCAAGCTTTGTTTACATAAATGCCGAAAGAGAGAGAATTCAAAATCTCTATTGTTGTCACCCTCCTCAAGACCATCTGGGTTTAAGCTTATTGGCTCACATCAGCTAGTTTCTAGTTTTCCAGACTTTCACTGATGTGAGCCAATAAGCTCAAAACAAGCTGGTCTGGAGGTGGGTGACAATGAGAGAGATTTTGAATTCTATCTCTTTCAGCATTTATGTAAACAAAGCTTGCTTGGAGTTGATTGGTAAGCTCCATCTAGTGATCATATATATATATATACATATATATATATCATATATATATATATATATATATATATATATATATATTCAATGATAAGGATATGTGTAATAGATTGTGTAATAGATAGTGGATTAGACCAACTCATGACTGTTGGTTTATGATAAAATGTATATCTTTGGGATTATAGATATTTTTCACATGTCTTTGGTCACATGTTTATAATTACACCCCTCAACAAGGTGTTAAATACAGATAGAAACCAGTCTCTACCATGCATGATAGTTGTATAGTGAAAATAAATCTATAGAAATCTTATTCATTATAAGAGATCCTAATTTTTTTGTTTGTGTAAGATAATAAGAAGATGATGGGCACTAGCAAGGAAAAACACAAAATCTCAATCATTCATATGTTATAACATTTCATTTAATTTCTCTAGAATTTAAATTTGTATTTATATCTGAATTACAGTTTGATTTAAACGTCTCAAACTTTCTATATTCATAACATTGATCCCAACAACTTCAGATAAATACATTCATGATTACTACTAATCATTTACTAAATTACATTATTCCTTGCCCTGCTATAAACTTTACATTTCAAATAACACATTAATATTTCTACTCTTTTATTAACCATTAATACAATGAATTACTCTATTTCATCTTTCTTTTTTAAATACTTAATATCTTATTTATAGATATGTTTAAATCGTTCATTTCAACACACATTAAAGACACAATGCAATGATATGGTCTGGACCAACTGATGAGTGATACCTCAGCATAAAGTGCATCTAATATATTATCTTTTTCATATACATACATTTAATAAATATATCGTGATGCAAATGATTTAAATACATCTAATATATACAGATTATAATGCATTAAACAACCCCCTTTGAGTTTAAAGCTTCAAGGCAAATAATTGTTTAAAGAAACCCAAAATAAATATCTTTTCACTGTTCATGTGTAACAAGTAAACAGAAACATATCACACTATAACACAAGCTTTTAATTCAATAATTGTCCTATAGTTGATTTTAGAATGCAACATCATTCCCAGACATTATTAAGAAAGAGTGATTCGATATTTAAATTAGAAAAAAAAAGCATAGTTAATTTAAACTTCAGTAGTGAATATATATATAAAAGATATTTTGCGGGTTCATCCATGTTAAAAATTTTAAATATTGATATACTGACGTTTCAACTTGGTCACACAAGTCATCCATTGGGTGATAAACGGTGGAAAGATGGTTGTAGAGGTGCTACAATCACTGATTTGAATAAACATTAAAGTTCCTCCAATAGCAAAAATGTTAAATTTAAGAATGTTTTTTTTAAAAAAATATTTTCAAATAGGAAGAAGTTTGCATGTATCATCTCACTTATTGATACAATCTAGCCTTTTAAGTATCTCAATGGTTTTTATAATTGCACACTGGTAGAGATTGTCACATCTAGATATGATTTTTGTACTAGAAAAATAAATTAGATGATTTTTTTCTTACATTTAAATAATATGCATCGTCATATAAAAATTACAATGGAGACAGAGTCTGATAGCAAAATCTCTTTTCTTCATTTTCTAGTCACCAGAACACCAAATGGTTTATCTTTTACAATTTATAGAAATAATACACACATGGACAGATATTTACATTCCCATTCTCATCATCACCCAACTCAGATTGTTTCTGGAGCCAAAACACTTTTAAATAGAGCAATTAACCTTTCAGAAAAGTCACATCTGAAAGAAGAAATAAATCATATTAATAGTGTTTTATTAGCAAATAGTTATAATTATAAATTTATAAAAAAAGCCATATTTCTAGCACAAAATGAACAAAATAGGAAACAAAAAGATGATAAATCAGTTATTAGGATTTGTATTCCCTATGTAAAAGGAACTACAGACAATATTGAACAGATATTAAAATGCTATAATATAGATACAGCATTTTCTACTCATCAAAAGATCAGCAATATAATAACCAAGCTAAAGATTTAATCCCTCCTGAATCTCATGGTGTTTATCAAATCTCATGTAAAAATTGTAAAGCTTCTTACATAGGTATGAGTAATTGTCACATCAGTGTTAGGAGAAATGGGCATGGTAATGCAGTTAAACAACACTCATCATCATCAGCACTCTCACTGCATACTACAGATTCAGTCTATAAAATTGATTTTTCTAGTACCAGAATCATATCCAGATGTAATAATCTCTACCAGTGCAAAATTAGAGAAGCCATTGAGATACTTAAAGGCCAGATTGTATCAATAAGTGAGATGATACATGCAAACTTCCTCCTATTTTGGAAAATTTTTTTTAATAACTTATTCTTAAATTTAACATTTTTACTATTGGTAGAACTCAAATGTTTATCGAAATCAATGATTGTAGTGCCAACTGGCTTTCCACCTTTATCATCCAGTGGATTACTTGTGTGACCAAGTCAAAATGTAGGTATATCAACATTTAAAAATTTTAACATGGATGAACCCACTAAATATATCTTTTATATATGCAACCTGTGAAAATCTTATGTACTAGTCAGATTTGTATGTTCACATAACAAGATCTAGCATCTAGGCAAAAGTACCTTGAATCCAATCATATGCAAGATACGCAGGTCAGGAACACTCATAAACTCTGCCCTATTTGCCTATTCCACAGATCTCTAACATTATAAACAACAATCCCGATGACATTGACTTAATTTACTTCTCACCGCTGGCATCGGTCATCGGAGACACAAAAAGACTCTAGGCTAAACTAATATGATAGATTAACTTAATAACTAGCTATATTTTATGAGCAATGAAGGCTCGTGACCTAGCATATTAATTATGTATTGAACGGAGATCATCTAGTCATATTTAGCATAAGTAATAACTTAATATATTATCTTAACTAAAAGAAAGCAATGGTTCGAGTTTGATATATATATATATATATATATATATAAAAGATTTATTAATAACAAAATTATGTCAGGTTATTTACCTGACATGAGCCTCATAAGTAATATATATATATATATATATATGTTATTCATATTTAACGACAACATAAGATTTGCCGCTATGCCAATAATATATGTGTGATTTACTGAATTAGTGCTATTGGAATACATTACTGGAATACTATTATACCCCCAGAGATTTAAAGAGCATTTACTTGATTTAAACAACAATAATTTTATAAGCAGATATTATGTTTGGTTACATTCAATATTATTAATTGGAATTATAGATAATTAATATGCGGAGTGGGTAATGAATAATTATATAAACGATACTAAATCTATCACATTAATACATATATTAAACTAATGGAAATATGACTGTTTAAAGAAATCATCTCATTATGGCTTATGACTATTTCTGGGTGACTAATAAGACACTGGACGGTGGTGCGTGCATGGCGGCTGTTGGTTGTACCAATTATGGATCCTGGAGTGTGCTTCATGAATTTTAATAATGAAGTGGACCGATTTCCTCTGCAAATGTAGGCAGGATCCGTTTGATGAATGAAAGACAGTCCGCTATATCTTTATCGGGCTGGATTTTCCAGAGTGATCCCCATAAAAAGCATGCACATAAGACCAAGGATGTCCCCAGGGTGGTTTTATAGCCTGGTTCAAGGACATTAAGAATGACAATGGGACTCGACTTCACGAACGCCTCCATGTCAAAAAGAAGCATGAACATATATATAAATGAAATGGCCATTATGCACATAATGCTTAATAATATACTATAAATATAATTCTAAAAATTAAAGATTATGGAACTGCATTTATTGCCCACAAATTATGAAATATTTGGTGTAATGATATGGCTTCATTAAGCAAACATATAAAACTAAGCTCTTAAGATTCCCCTCCCCCTTACATTATGTTACTTAATATTATTCATTACTTCCCATGCATTTAATAAATCTCAATTTCTGTTAATCAATGCTCTTGTGAAAATATATAAATTATTACAAAATAAGTGGGTGGTGGTAATAGCTAAGGTGGATTTTATATATATATAATATAATTTAAGAATAAAAGATAGTGCATTATTTAGGAAGGAAAATGTGAAAAACAGATGTCAATCTGTTTTTCTACAGTAAACATAAAAATATAATTAGTTTATTTCTCTAAAATCGCTAGCACCTGGGCAAGTTGAATAAGACTTGTTTTGATCAAATTATAAGTTATTTACCTGGTAAATGATGGGTGGGGTAACGAAAATGAATTATATGCTTGCGATTTTAGAATATCATTGGCATAAATACATAAATGTAAATGAAAATTATTTGCCACTTGGAAATAAAAAAAAAGAAAAAACATTTTATAGGAGGCTTAATATGGATTAGTTATATAGAGTTATATGAATACATATTTCGAAGACATTTAAAATAGGTGATGAAAATATAAATATTACAGAGAAGGCAGGATTTAAGAATTGCAAGCAGTCAAAGTTCTTTTACCTTACTTATTTAGAAGAGTGATTTTACTAGGAGTCAGTCCATCAGTATTATTTTACTAGATATAGGGTAGCATTATTATTTGAAAATCAGCATTTCATTTTCACTGGAAAAATACACAAAGTTCATTAGTATGGGATGCAGAGCTTCATTCATGGGAACAGCATATTAGAATGGAACGAAAAGGCAAAATTTCCCCTACTCATGACACATTGTGTGAGAATTAAAACTGGCATGGAATATGTAAAATAACATAGTTATTTAGTGGTCTCCTCCCCTGTGGATTCAAATCCAGCAGTATATATACTTTTATTTTGAAGCAAGTACTGCTGGACCTGAGGCAGTTTAAGCACTTAAGTTTTATCTGGAATAGTTTGACCAGATACTCTTATCTAGTAAGATGTTTGAAACAATGCAAGTTTGTTATCAGTTTCTCGAAGGATTGTTTTAAAATAAATCTTATGATTTTAAAGCAAGCTAGCATGGACAATTTCCACTAATGGGTTTATTTTATTATTACCAATTCGTAATCTTTTACTTTATTCTAAGGGGACTTTTGGATAATTGTTTTTCGAGAGACTTTTTAACAAGATTGCATCACTTCTGGCTACAAAATTATATATGAAAAAGTAATATGTTTTATATATGATACCCTATATATAATATAATTTTATTAATTTATTCACAATCTTCTACACTGAAATATATAGATATTTATTATTTACGCCCGCATACACATGAGAATATTATTATTAAATAAAATATTTTTAAATTAAAATACATACGTGATAATGATTTATGTTATAATACTAACCAAATAAATTATATATATTATTAGCTATGCATATACGTATGTAAAGGCGGGTTTGAATACAGTTAGGTGGTAGGAGATTGGATGTGGGCTGTGAAGCAGGATCTGAGCTTCAGATCATCTGATTCATTTTCCTGAACTTAATGAAAAAAAATGAAAAAAATGTTTAAAAAAAGAAAAAAAATCTTTTACTTGATGTCTAGGTAACTAAAGAACAACTTTGGATTGGCGATGTATCTAAAAGAAATGTTTATTTTACTCTGTCAGGGCGCTACCTTGTTTTGACTCAACATTTATACTAAATATCCTAACTCTCTCTGCTCTATTAAAAATTTTATGACTTTCATTTTGATAGAATACCCTCTCTGCTATATTACTAGAAAATTTTTTACTGTCTTCAAAAAATGCTTGCCTAACTGAATAACATAAAATATAAAAACCACCTATATATATATATATATATATACAAAGTATTACAGTCCTAAATCATTTACCATTGCATATCCATGTTGTCATGTTCTACCCATCCAGCTTCTCCTCCCCCATTCTACACTCTCCCCCTTGCTCTACTCTCCCCCTCCCATACTTAATCTACATTTATTTAAATAATGATTATTGCTATCCTACCTTTTATTTAATATTAATTATTTCTAGATCTAGTTTTTACTGTGAAACATATATCTATACCGATTATTTATTATTTAGCTCTTTGATGCAAAGTATATCATAAAAAATTATTATAATTTCCACCTGGCCTTCTTTATGTCTTTTTTCGTGGTCTGATTTTGGAGTTGTTCTTCAGCACCTGAAACATCTTAACAAAATGATTGATTAACAATTGCATTGATACACTTGATACGCATATTTTGGAAAAAAACTCTTATATAACTTTTGTTATGAACCATTACTTTTAAACTCTTTATTTTAAATAACTCAATCACCTATTGGCAAATTTTTAGAGGTATTGCTACTGGGCACCAGCCAAAGGGATAGGGCTATTTGTTCTGACTAGATGATCCACTGTTATTGGGTTGTATACTTTTCTAAGATCTATACTTAAATACTTATACACACAGCTTAACAGAAAAAATTATTATGGCTTTAGCATATATATATATATATATATATATATATATATATATATATATATATATATATATATATATATATATATATATATATATATATATATATATATATATATATATATATATATATATATATAAAGACTGAAAGTGTAGCAAAAACTGTCATTATTTCTTTCATTGATCTGAGGCAATTATATATGCATGAATATTATTAAAACATTTCAAAAAAAATCTGCACATTTGTGATTATTTAGAATCTCTATTTTGTTATTAACAGTGAAAGCATTTTAAAAGCTGTCACTTATTTAACTGTCTCAGACTTGGACATATTATAAATTTAAAATATTTATTTAGAAGATGTATTAACAAGGAAAGAAAACTATATTTAACATCATTATTTAAAACATTTACAAAAAAAAATATTATATATTATTATTTAGCGCACATTTCAAAACTTGGGCATATTATATTTATTTATAAATTATTTATTAAAATGGAAAAATTATTATATATCTCAATATTATTATTCTATATCATACACACTTCTTTATCATCTTTCTATTTTCAATGTTGAAAACCCCTTAAAAGCCATCACTATTTTATTACATTGTAAACTCGAAATATGTTATTTAAAATCATTTATGGAAACTTTTATATATATAAATGCTACTATTTAGAACACATACTTTATTTTTATTATAAGTGTGGAGGCCCCTTAAAAGCTACCACTATTTTATTTACAGGCACCCTGCATGTAACTTCATGTTTATGACCAAGAAAAAAAAACATTATACATCTTATTCACTTCTTTGAAAAAACACATTTTATTTTAAAAAAGTGAGAGCCCCTTAAAAGCTGTCACTTTTATATCACTGGAATCTTACATGTATACAAAAACTATAAACATTATTTGGGAAAACACTTTTTTATCTTTAATTAATATGAAAGTAAAAGCCCCTTAAAAGCTGTTACTTCTCTTTACTTCTTTTTAAAAACTTGTGAGAATTATACATGTAATAAACATTTACAGACAAGGAATAAACCATTATATAACACTATCATTATTCAAATCATACATGTGAAAGAAAACAAAACATAACTGCCACTATTTTATTTTATAGGTTCATGAAAATGAAAAAACTTTTAAAATTTGTATATGGAAAAAAAATATTGAGTATATGACATACTATTTACCAATATTCAAAAAAAAATTTTTAAGCTGGATGTCCGAAAAAAAAATATTTCAAAAAAATTTTTCCAAAAAAAAAATTTTTTTTTTTTAAAAAACATATGTTATACCTATCACTATCTACTACTATCTCAGGTATATGGGTGTTTGTATTCAAGGCCCTATGTTGATGTGCCAAACCCAGGGAAAAGAAAACAAAAATCTGTGCCGGACGGATTTGTATGTTCACGTAACAACATCTAGCATCTTGGAAAAAGTACCTCGAATCGAATCATGTGCAAAAATACACAGGTCAGGAACACTCATGAACTCTGCCCTATTTGCCTATTCCCCAGATCTATAACATTATAAACAACAATCCTGATGACATCGACTTAATTTATGTCTCACCGCCGGCATCAGTCATCGGAGACACAAAAAGACTCTAGGCTAAACTTATATGATAGATTAACTTAATAACTAGCTATATTTTATGAGCAATAAAGACTCATGACCAAGCATATTAATTATGTATTGAGCAGAGATCATCTAGTCATATTTAGCATAAGTAATAACTTAATATATTCTCTTAACTAAAAGAAAGCAATGGTTTGAGTTTGATATATATATATAAGATTTATTAATAACAAAATTAGGTCAGGTTATTTCCCTGACATGAGCCTCGTAAGTATTATATATATATATGTATGTGTGTGTTATTCATATTTAATGATAACATAAGATTTGCAGCTATGCCAATAATATATGTGTGATTTACTGAATTAGCACTATTGGAATGCATTACTGGAATACTATTACACCCCCAGAGACGAAAAGAGCATTTACTTGATTTAAACAACAATAATTTTATAAGCAGATATTTTGTTTGGTTATATTCAATATTATTAATTGGAATTATAGATAATTAATACATGGGGTGGGTAATGAATAATTATATAAACAATACTAAATCTATCGCATTAGTACGTATATTAAACTAATGGAAATATGTCTGTTTAAAGAAATCATCTCATTATGGCTTATGACTATTTCTGGGTAACTAATAAGACACTGGATGGTGGTGTGTGCATCGCAGCTGATTGGGTTGGTCCAATTATGGATCCTGGAGTGTGCTTCATGAATTTTGATAACAAAGTGGACCAATTTCCTCTGCAAATGTAGGCAAGGTCGGTTTGACAAATGATAGACCGTCGGCTATGTCTTTATCAGGCTGGATTTTCCAGAATGATCCCTGTATAAAGCATGCACATAAGACCAAGTATGTCCCCTGGGTGGCCTGGTTCAAGGACATTGAGAACGACGATGGGGCTCGACTTCGCGAATGTCTCCATGTGAGAAAGAAGCATGAACATATATATAAACAAAATGGCCTCTATGCACGTAATGCTTAATAATATAATATAAATATAATTCTAAAAATTAAAGAATATCGAAATGTATTTATTGCCCACAAATTATGAAATATTCAGCGTAATGATATGGCTTCATTAAGCAAACATGGATAATAATTATAATTAAATATAAAACTAAGCTCTTAAGATTCCCCCTCCCCTTACATTATGTTACTTAATATTATTCATTACTTCCCATGCATTTAATGAATCTCAATTTTGGTTAATCAATGCCCTTGTGAACATATATAAATTATTACAAAATAAGTGGGTGGTAGTAATAGCTAAGATGGATTTTACATATATATTATAATTTAAGAATAAAAGATAGTGCATTATTTAGGAAGGAAAATGTGAAAAACAGATGTCAATATGTTTTTTTACAGTAAACATAAAAATATAATTAGTTTATTTTTCTAAAATCACGAGCACCTGAGCAAGTCGAATAAGACTTGTTTTAATCAAATTATAAGTTATTTACCCGGTAAATGATGGATGGGGAAACAAAAATGAATTATATGCTTGCGATTTTAGAATATCATTGGCATAAACACATAAATGTAAATGTAAATTATTTGCTGCTTGGAAATAAAAGAAAAGGAAAAACATTTTATAGGAGATTTAATATAGATAAGTTATATAGAGTTATACGAATACATATTTTGAAGACATTTAAAATAGGTGATGAAAATATAAATATTACAGAGAAGGCAGCATTTAAGAATTGCAAGTGGTCAAAGTTCTTTTACCTTGCTTATTTAGAAGAGCGATTTCACTAGGAGTCACTCCATCAGTATTATTTCACTAGATCTAGGGTAGCATTATTATTTAAGAATCAGCATTTCATTTTCATTGGAAAAATACACAAAGTTCATTAGTACGGAATGCAGAGCTTTGTTCATGGGAATAGCATATTAGAACGGAGGGAAAAGGTGAAATTTCCCCTACTCACGACACATTGTGTAAGAATTAAAACTGGCATGGAATAGGTATAATGACATAGTTATTTAGTGGTCTCCTCCTCTGTGGATTCAAATCCAGCAGTATATATACTTTTATTTTGAAGCTGTAACTTAGCAACTACTGCTGGACCTGAGAAAGTTTAAGCACTTATGTTTCATCTGGAATAGTTTGACCAGATACTCTTATCTAGTAAGATGTTTGAAACAATGCAAGTTTGTTATCAGTTTCTCAAACGATTGTTTTAAAATAAATCTTATGATTTTAAAACAAGCTAGCATGGGTTTATTTTATTATTACCAATTCGTAATCTTTTACTTTAATCTAAGGGGTCTTCCAGGTAATTGTTTTTTGAGAGAATTTTTAACAAGATTGCATCACTTCTGGCTACAAAATTATATATGAAAAAGTAATACATTTTATATATGATACCCTATATATAATATAACTTAATTAATTTATTCACAATCTCCTACACTGAAATATATAGATATTTATTATTTACATCCGTATACACATGAGAATATTATTATTAAATAAAATATTTTTAAATTAAAATACATATGTGTTAATGATTTATGTTATAATACTAACCAAAGAAATTGTATATATTATTAGTTATGCATATACGTGCGTAAAGGCAGGTTTGAATACAGTTAGGTGGTAGGAGATTGGATGTGGGCTATGAATCAGGATCTGAGCATCAGATCATCTGCTTCAATATATATATATATTGAAAATGCAAATTTAAAATTTTAAAATAAAAATAAAATGATATGAAATAAATTCTTTAAGATTCTACAAAAAATCGACTTTCAAATATTTAAATTAAATGCAGAAAGCTAGATTAGAAAATTTACTAAATTAATCCCACACTAATTTTAATGCAGTCAGCTAAAATGCTGGTTAATAAGCTCTAAATAAAGATATAGTTACAATAAAATTCAGTGAGAGTGGTGGGTCATGTGAAAGTCTGAGTTCAAACCCCGCATATATATACATATATAAATGCAGGTTTAAGCCTGTACAATGTATTAATAAAATTTAATAAAGAAATAGATAAATATTTCAGCATGAGACAACATTAGTGAATAAATATATATTAGATCTTTTTGCAAATACAGCAGACAAAAAATTACATAGATAAACTACTGTAATAAGTGATTATTATTTACTATTCCAATCAACCGTTTTCGTGTTATATATTTAACGATCGTTTACTTTAAAATAATCATCCATTTGTAAATATTTAAATATAAATTAGATCAGAATAATTCAAAATTAAATATATAATAAAATTTAGAAAAATTCCGATAAACTCTCTATTATAAATAAATAATTTAGCTTTCAATCATGGAACAATTTAGACGCCAGTGTGTCTGAATCTAAATTTATGACATGAAATGTGACTATGAGTTTTGTACCTTCATAGACATCTCCACTGCTCTTCCTGCCCATTACAAACTCTTACAACCCACTTGAAAACATTATTTCAAATCATGGCTTTACTGCCACATACAGTTTGAATAATTTCAAACAATTTAGCAATGATTTTGCACAATTAAAACAATATTTATTGTTAACATATAATTTCATCATGATCTAAAGTATAAGACACATTGACCATTTCATGGCATAATTCATGAAGAAGAAATGCTAGGATCTTAATTTTTTGTGGTGATACCTACATTAAGTCATTCATATTGAGCATAAATTTCTTCAGGATGGCAATAAAGGCAGCTTGGAAAATATATATTTATATTTTCATAGGACACCCTATATGTAACAATATTCACAAGTTACATTTAAACCTACCACTAAGTATTGCCAACAATTGATAAGACAGAATTAAATATAGATAGAAAATGGTAACCAGTTTCCATCTCACATGATTGCAAGAGATACTAAGACAAATTAGCTGAAAAGTATAATGTAGACTAATTTTTATAGATAGTGTAAGAAACTTTTACTTGATTTATAAGTTCACTCTGCTATTTACATTCACATTAAAATCACCAACTCATAACGTTAGCATATTTCAGCAAGGTTCTCTGATCACAGAGCGCTTCCATCTCAAAAATCGTTTCACTAAAAACAAAACTAACTTTTGTTAATTAAATTTAAATCTATAAAGCTATTTAAAAAAAATGTTTATAAGAGTATGTGTAGTAAAACAATATACTCGTTTATGTTTAAAATATATCATTTTATTTTTTTATTATAAAATTGATTTTAAAATAGTTTTATTTTCTGCTTGTTTTTAATTTTTTTTTTTTATCAAGTTGATTAAAAACAAGCAAACTTGTTAATTATATTCCTGTCTTTATTATTTTAATCATTTCTAAGTTAATTCTAAAAGTGGAGACTTAATTTTGTGTTTTTGTTTAAAATAATCCCTGATTAGAATTCCTAATTAATTTGAGTGGAAGTTTGAATTTGCCCTGCTCTAAAGTGTAGAATTCGAAAACAAGAAAAGTTTGTGCAGGAATGTAGCATGGGTATAAATAACCCTGCAAATTTTGGGACAATAGTTTTGTATTATTCTTGGCTAGAACAAGCTGCTTCAAAGTGATACATTCAATATTCATTTTATATTTTGATTATAGCCTGCTGAGAGTTGCACCATATTGTTAGCAGTTCAGACATTAATTTCTTTAAAAACAAAAATTTGCAGTTGTTACAAGATTTGTTTCTTCATGATGTCAAAACGCACTGCCATATGTATTTTGAACTCCAACATGTCTTGCTAACTTAATCAAAAGATGGGCCCGTGTCTTCCAGCTGATTTTCAGTCATGCTATGAAAGTCTGAAATAAATCAGATCTCCTATGTCTCTACAATTGCCACTGTAAAAAGATGGAACAACTGAAATATGAACTTAAGTAAAAGTGCACACTCTTAGAAACTATGTGAACTTTGCCTTATCATAAGGTAAATATTTTCTTTTATTCTTACCAGGGTATATTCTTTAGTTAAATCTCTGCTCAATCTAAAAATAAATCTGTAGTCTTAATAATTATTTAATTAACTGTATTTGTTTTACATTATATTTCGTGTGGTCTAGGATTCTTAGTTTTAAGATTCCAAATTTGCTTTCAATTTTATTTATCAGAGTGTGTCTGGTGAGTTTATATTTTTATATGCTTAATTTATATCTATATGCCTAACGTTTTCTAAATACTTTAGCAGTCTTGCATAATTTTAATTTGCTCACTTGTATTTATTTTATTGTCCAATAATTTAGTTAAATTACTGTGTTTGCACTTTTGCAAACCACAAAATCTTTTGACTGGTGGTTTATCATGATTATTGTTTTGGTTTTCCATAGTTAGAGATTTTGCTTCTTCTTTTCTTAAGTTACGTAAGATTGTAATCAAATTTTTCTCTTGTCTTGCTGGAAATCAATCATGTTTGCTTTAAACATCATATAACATGCAGCAGTCTTATGGCATTATGGCCTCAGTAATTCATAAGCTAGTGTGAGCTCACCCATGCTGGTTTCGTTGATCTACAAGACCGTATTTGTGTTTATGTCTTTCAAATAGGAAACTGAAATTGTGGTTCTTAGTAATTTTTCAAATTTCCAGCAGGAAAATAATATTAATTTTCTTTGTAAATTGTAGGTGAAAGAAAGTTTATTTCTAATAAAGTATTTAATATCTTAATATTTTCTACTCATACACACTCTCTGATAACCTAACTTATAAAAATCTAGGTCAACAGTTATATTTTGCTTCTAGATTTATTTTGTCTTTTACATGTTACTCTAAATTTTATCACAACATGTACTAAGAACTTTGTCCATTTATTTGTAATTATAATTATTTAATTTTTTAAAATGCTTGGGCAGATATAACTGGTTTTCCAATTATATATTTCTCTTCTCTAATTATTATTCTCAGCTTAGGGTTGGCCAATCATTTGGTTGGGGATTCACCAGTCTTAAATGTCTGTTTTTCTTTAATCATAGATTTAATATTGCATTATTTTGAAATTATTTACATTGAGGTATTTTCTAATTTTATTATTTCGTTGAATTGGAGACATAAATTTCTTCACATTTTCAAATTTATACTCCGACATATTTATTTATTTATTTTTGTTCTTGGGATGAATCAACCACACAATATCTTAAACATGATATATTGTGGCTTCTTCTACTGACAATGTGACATTCTTGGTGCCAACTCATTTTTCTGTACCAAGAAATGCTCATTGGTGCTGTTTAATTGATTTGTTTCAAGATCATATTAGATTCGGCATTTATACTGATGAGCACAATATGCATAATTATTTTTTATGAACACAGTTCCAATCAACAAAAAGTCATATTAATATGTTTAGAAAAAAATAACTGGAAAAAATAATAAAGGAGGTGTTGTACACTACTGGGAACACATTTAACAAAAGATTGAACAGTACGCAGTTATCTAATTACTGGAATATATAATTTAAAGTATTCCTTTTTTTTTTGCTGAAGATAACACTTGTTATTTTAAAGCAGTTTTTGGATGCTAGTAAAAGTTGCTATGGTTATGATGTGTAGCACTGAAAATACATAAAATGTCTTAAGCTAAATAAAATTTGTAATGATTTTTTTTTCTCATCCACTCTATATATGGATGTTTGAATTTTTGTTACATAACATTTAGTAAAATAATAATAAATTATGAAAAGTCATGGAATGATTCCACCCATCTCTTTAGTTTTGATAGTATATAAACTTAGTTTATAAATGTTATTATAAATCAAAGTCTGAAATCTATTTTAATTTTATTTGTGTACACTGTTAGTGGTCTGAAATCACAATTTAATTATTAAAAGGATCAAAACGGTACCTTAGATTTTTAACAACCCTCTAATGTCAAATGAAACATTATTTAAATCCTGATTTCAGAACATTTACACTATACATAATTAAAATTGAAATGTATTTCACTCTTTGAATTGTAATAACATCAATAAACTAAGCATAAATTCAATCAGAACTAAAGAGAAGACTATTATCATTATATTTCTTTTCATAATTTATTGATATTTGGCTATTTGTTAAGTATAGCCAATGATAATTGTTGTTACTTCCACACTTATCTCACACCTTACTACAATTTATAGATACAATTGATAGTTTATATATATTGTAACGGTATGCAGCCTCTCAACAAGATAAGTTAAGGCAATTACATCTCACTATAGTCAGATTTAAAATTTCATATAAGATGCCATGAATGATGTGATTTAATTTTGATATAAAACTATATTTGTTCCCAATAAATAACTTATTATTAATAAATTATTATATTTAAACCACATCAAATCAATTTCCACTTTAATTAACTTTACTGTTATGCTCAGATTTCGAACTCAGGGAAATTTAACAGTTTACTCTCATCAGGGGTTCCTATCAATATTCTAAACAAATATCACTACTCTTTAAATTAAATAAAATAAAATTGAAGACTTCATTTGATTTAATATAAAAATATAATAATTATTTATTTAATAAATAAATAACTTAAATTTTACAATATATAAAAATTATATATATATATATACCTCCTTATATTAAAAATATAAATATTCTATTTACTTATGGTAGATATATTTTCTAACCTATAACACTATGTGATTACATAACATATATAAAATATAAGTATCCAAATATTAAGACTTTTATATTAACACTATTCTATAATAATTAGACTATACAAATAATAATCCAATCATTTATATATAATATCTTCATTCGTTAAAATGATGGTATATAACTTATATTTATTAATATAAAAATATATATTTGACAACACTGTTAATCATTTATTCACTTATCATACATTATGGTTATTAGCCTATTTGGATTAGTACAAACAATGTAGTGTCATGTAACTCCAAGTTCACTTTATCTTTTTCCCATATTAATATTTCTTAACCTAAATTTAAATCTTTATTAATCATAAATATAAATAAAAATATTTTAAATTATTAATTCTCTCTTACTATTCATTTCTTTAATAAAAATGATTACAATAATAAAGAAAATGAAATTAACCTTTCCCAATTATAATTTTCAAAAACTTAAATGGTATTTATAAAAGTTAATACAATAATCTCAGATGTTCCTGGAATTCGCGAATGAAAATCCTTCGAAGATGCAATTTTTGATTCCTTCATTGTTAGACATTAAAGAAAATATTAGGATATTCTAAGTTGACATTTAGTTTTCTCTTTATATGTAGATCTCATTTTCTTAATACACAGATTCTTTATTAACAATTATAATTCCATTTTTGAAAATCTAATTTTTTTATAATTTTAAGGCACTCAGCAAAAGATGTTATTCATACATATATATATTTAATTAGGCATGTGCATTTTATATATCCCACGATAAATTGATGTTCTACCTGCTTTGCATTTTCCTTATAATGTAAAGTATTTAAAGCTAGTTGAAGTTTTTATAGACATGTTCTTCTTTAAAATGTTTACATTTTAGAACATGTAATTCAAACAATTTTAGAACATGAAAATATATTCAAATTACTTTCTTTAAACAAATATTAGAAATTTCTTCTAATGAGTATTAAATTGTTCAAAATATAGATTTTATCTTACACTATTTTTTTTTTTAAATCGAACATAGTATAAGATTTTTATGAGGATATAGCTGACAAAAAATAGAATCCTTAGTCTTCTAATAAAAAGAATAGAATTATTTTATTATATCTCACTCCATCAGCTTGCTGAAGCATACACATTCTACATTGTTGCAATAACAATTCGATATTAAAACACTAAGTTAATTTCATTTCCTGTAATTCGATAAACTATGTGAACCCAAAGGTCCATTATCTTGTCAACCGTCTTCTCAATGTCTTTTTTTTCATTTAAAAAAATGAAAAATACTAACTTACTAAATTATATTTTTATTTTCATAAATATAACAAGAATACATATATTGGTTTAACAATATCCCACTTTTATTAAATGTTTTGCTTTTTTATTAATGTTCAGGTTCTTATAATTTGAAAAACTACAACTAATCATTTTATATTTCATATATTTAGGTGTAGAGATTAGAAAAAAAAATGTTTGACTTATTATATGATGTCAACACATTCATGTATTTACTGTTAGTCAAACAGAACTTAACTTTCCATATGTTAAGTACTACTCATATAAAATACATGTTTGCATTTTTTCTAGAATTATTTGGGTTATTACATAAAAATTCCACCTCTAGTTTTGACTACTGGCTTTAATTAGTGAAAAGCATTGATTATTCAAAAATCCAATGGATAGTTTAACCATTACTTAAATCAAAATTTTTGGTTTGTATAATTAAAAAATTATGATAAGTAATATGGTTTGATAATCAATTAAAGTAGTTTGTTATTACATTTTATGTTTTTTATTTATTCCAGCTGATTGTCCATTAAAAGTTCAAACTAATTTTCAATTCATAAGAAATGAAGGGGAGTGGAAGCTCTAATCTTGAGCTCCAAATGTTAGGTAAGCCTTTAACTTACCATTCATTACAATGGAGAGTGATAATTTTATTAATCATAGTAAAAGTAAACAAACTCTAACATTCAAAAATAAAGCAAATATGGCGGACAATTCCTGCATTGTTTCAAACTCAATATTAAATTCAAATGGCAAGAATTGTCAACCCAAACAGTTTCACTTCATAATAATGAACCTTTAATATCATTTAATATCCAAAAAGTTTCAAAAAATAATAACTACAACACAAATTCTAGCACAAATAGCCAAATAGCCTGTGGTCAAACTGCAAATACCACTACAAAAACTGCAAAAACATAATAATACCCATATCTGCTCACAGATTTCTGCCAAGGAAATATTCATGAACTGTAATCCCAATTTTCAATCCTTTAATGCTTCAAACAAAAGAGAAAATTATTATGTATTGACAAATAAGATTAATCATCAAAACAATTATAGTGAAAACTTTCTAATCCACTAGGGGCCAGCAAAAACACTCCTAATGGTGGACAGAAAAATTTTAAAATAAATTTTAAACAACCACAACATAATCTTAAAAATATACACACTCAATAATATTATATTAATTACTTTACAGATGATATAATAACAAATTTATCTATCTCCAATGAAAAAACCTCTTGCAATCTGACAATTCAAAAAAAAAAACATTATCGTACACTAATGCTGTGGGTTTAAGCAAAACCGTAAATAATACCAAAAATGTTACGGTGGCTAATTCATGCAAACTCCTTTTAGATCTAACAGACTATGAGGTAGAACAACACTCAGAACCTAACTATAGCACTTTTGATTACAATACAATAGATATCAATAATCTAAATGAAAAAATATACCAAACAATCACTAACAATTTTAATAAAACCATACCAAACCTTCTTTATAAGTCATTCTTAAACTACTATAATGACAAATCACTAATACTAGCGATTACAAATCAAAATTGTTCTCTCTTCAAGATTTCCATGGATCAACTCTACACCCTCATCAACCAGAAGCAACTTGGAAAAGGAATAAACAAGATTCTAACACATCCCAATGACCATTATGTGGTCATTGAGTTCAAAACCTGGGTGGACAGAATGAATTTTAGATCTAACTTTAAAGTGTTAGGGAATCATATATTATGCTTCAGTGTCATGAACAGATCAGTTACACTATTTGGAAAAATCAAAAACTGTCTTGCAAATTTCGCTGAACAGAAATTATGAAATATACTTATCAACTATGGCAATATTAACAAGTTCAATTATCTGAATAATCTGCATCTTGAAGATCAATTCTTGTCTAACACTGTGATATTTTCATTCACCATAAAGGAAAACATCTCACCCATTGACATCCCCACCACATAACTGCCAGAGGTACACCATTGGTATTATAATTTCGAGGAGTATGGCTTTCTACTGCCTCCAAAGGTCACATCTCATAAAAAATTGCATGGCTTGAATTTGCAACTATTGTGGCCTTAAAAAATAAAATACATTATTGCAGTGGGAAATCTAACAATCCAGGACTTACACCGATTCACATCAATCAAGCAACACCTAATCCAACCTCAAATAATGACTCCACCCAGGTCTATATCACCCAACCCTCAACAAAAATTCCAAACAAACCTGAAAAGACATCTTCAAATATCACAATCACCAATACATCATCACAAACCAATACTACTCTAGAACAAATGGAGATAGAATTTGACACAAACCTCTGGGATGATTGGGTTGACTAAAATCTTACACAACAAGTTCATAAGGCTGTCACTCATCTTAATAAAACTGACCTAAACACAGAGGAAGGCAGATCTTTCAAACCCAATCGACATTGAAGATAGCAACTATACCACTATAAAACCCAAATCTACCTTCATCCAACAAAAAATCTCTTTGTTATCACAACAATTGGGTTCATTGGTCCCTCTGTGTCCAAAAAGGCAAACAAAACAAACAGCAGATTAATCACAAAACATTATCTCTGAAAACCCCAAAAACATTAAAGAAAAATCTGCAAATGCAAATTGTTTAATGGATAATAAGTCTCAAGTCACCCAACTGTTACTGTCATCAGAACATTGTTCAGAGCTCAATGAAAACCAGGAAAACAATAACCCGTAAAGACTTTCAACAGTAAAAAAGAAAAACTAGAAAAGAAGGTAAATCAAAAGCAAAATGACAAAACCTTATAGATATATCTGTAATTGCAAATCAAACTAATAAGATACACAAAAGAAAGTTTGTCATCTCAGACAAATCCAGCTCAAATGAAGAGAACACTCAACCTCCAAACTATTTACAATTGCCCTCTAAAAAACAAACAACAGATCTAACCCCAGATAAGCATCTCAAATCTTCTGAAAAGAAGAAGAAAACTATGGATCCCCCCAACATCAAATCCCCTGAATCCATTGGAAAACACCCCAAAAAATTATACCCCCGCTTCAATTTTGAATGACTGCCAAGAATTTCTACTGATCCTTTCCTCTCTAGAAGATGCTTCAGAAGACCCAAATGACATTGGTTGGGAAGATTCATCCACTGACTCAGAGCTGGTGGTCGAAGAGGCATAAAACTAAATTGTTATGAACTGTAAAATTCCTGGAGTCAATGTTTGTGGCATCAACTCATTAAGTAGAGCCTATGCCATTAAAAACTGGATTGCCATCAACTCCCCACATATATTCCTAATGGGAGAGACTAAATATCATCAGAACACTGATCATAAAATTCTAGCACTGCTTTCATCATCAGGTTATACCAGATTTTCTATTGCCTCCTCAGCATTTGGAGGATTGGCCTCCTGGCTAATAATGCAATACTCCTAATACCTTTAATCTTCTACTGTTAGACAACAACATGGTTATCATTGAGGTTGACTACTGGGGCTACTTTATTGTCATTGCCTATGTGTACACGGCCAATGCCACAACTCAATACTACAACATAGTCCATATGCTAAATGTGATCATCAGCAACAGAACCAGTCCAACAATCCTTTTGGAAGATTTCAATACCACATACCAAAACTTTAACACTAGATCTGTCCATCACTTAAACCAAAGACTGATGTGTGGAGAGGGCTTTTTCCTCAGGTGCCTTCTCCTTTTACACCAGAACTCAAAGATCCCTGTACACCTGATATATTATACACCAGACCTCCACTTCTACATTGTTGCAGCTTTGGTTCCTATCTCCTTCTAAGATCATATGGCACTAGTTATCCATTTAGAAGTTATTGTGACACTCAATGCCTGCTGCACATCCCGGAAGAACTATGCATATTTTCACAAAGTCCAGTGTGACAGAAGCCATAGTTTCTGAGGCCTACATTTATTTCCAAAAGATCAACAACCTTTCCCTTCCAGCTGAAGAAGTCTGGTTCACAAATATCATTATTCTCCAATGCATTCTAAACCATCACACCAGAAAAATTAAAGGCCCAAATAGCCTACTCAGAGATTTCACAGACATTGAAAATCAACTATAAATGTTGCAACAGAATCATTCTAATATAGAAGTCATCTTATCATTTAAAAACCTTTACCGTATTTAACAAAAATCACTCGCAGAATATATATCCATCAAGAGATCTAAATTCTTATTGTCTCAACAACATTGTTGGACAAGAGGGTATCTCAGTAGGGCTCTAGTGACAAATAGACAACAAGTTACCCCATCATCAATTACCAGTAATGGTAACACACTTGTATATTATTCTATGATGTTACTCATCAATCATCACCATCAACAACTTATGCAAGCAGATATACCTCCTTCTGAACCATACTGGCTGGAAGCTGGGGATTCAGGTGAGCATGGCATCACAGATGCCCTACTTAAAAAAAATTATGTCTCTCCCAGATAGCATTCATCCAGGACAACATGGCATTCATAATTCCTTCTAAATCACCTAAGTCAGTTTACGATTCCCATCATGGTCAAAATGATTGAACACTTAGCTACTGGACACAGAAATATAGGTGATCTATATCCAGTTGCATTAGTGCCTTTTCTGAAAAAACAAAAACCATTCACTGATCTAACCAGTATTTGACCAATCTCCATGAACCCATTGCTTATCAAGATAATGAAGGATCAAATTCAACCTATAATCCTTAAACACATTTCTCCTAATCAATAAGGGAAAAAGCTCCTCCACTTCACATGCTATGGCTAACATTATGGCTCTCATTGATTATATCAGAATACAAAAGAAATATAAACCCATTGCTGTCCAGCTGGATATTGCTGTGGCTTTTGATTCAGGGAACACAGACATCCTTATGAATCTGCTGGCTGAGTATGGTGTTCCAGTGACCATTATACAGATAATCAGCAATCTATTAAGCAACAGAGAAATCATTGTCTCACTGGATGGCAAGCTTACATGAGGCTTCAAACCTTTTAAATTTCTCCCTCAAGGTTCCCCCTTAATGCTCTTAAACCCTCTGCTGATGGATATTGAAAAAAATCTCCTGGGCATATTAGTTCCATCCATCAATAAACACCTCAACTCATTTGCCTGCATAGATGACATCATGATTGTTCTACCTACCATAAAATAGCTTCCTCAACTACAATCCATTTTAAATCGATATTTTGCAAAATATCATTTACAAATAAACCACAACAAATCAGTTATCTGGCAGATAAAATCAGGAAAACAAATACCATCTATCTATACTGCCAAGCCACAAAGATTCTTAGGGTTTCTCATCTTCGAATCCTCAATGGCAATGGCCAAAGAAATACAGGACAGTATCCTCAAAACAACAGAGCACATCACCACATCTCTCTTTAGAGTCTACCTCTCACTATATAGAAAGATAGGCCCCTGAATATCACAATATTACCAAAAATTACATATTACCTGCCCTTCATCAAACCAAACAGTTTCAGAACAAAATTAATCACCTATGCACCAAACTCTTCTGGAGAGGGAAGACTGTGGCCATCAGCCTCTGACAAATCCAGCTGCTTTGGAGGTTCAATGGCTTGTCTTTTCACTCTATTCAAGCAGCCATCCTCCAAAAAACACACAATATGCTACATAACTTAATACATTCCTTTGACTATAACAACATCAAGAAAAAGGTTTTCCTAACAGATTGACATCCACCAGGGAAAATGCTGTGGACATCATCCCATATCAATCATCTAAGTCAATACAAACCAATCATGGACACCAATCTTGATGTTAAATTCACTTTGTGTGAAACCCACAACCTCCCAAAAGTAGCCTCAACCTCACAAACCAGAAATTAATTACCCACTTTAAAAGATGCTGTCTGGAGCCCAAGTATCTGGACTTCATCATCAAAATTAATCTTAGCGTGCTTGCCACAAACTGGTCCATGTTTTACCAAAGAGGTAACTTCAACATTGATCCAAGATGCAGTTTATCTTCTCATGAAGATGAAACCATTGAGCACATCATATATCACTGTCCAAACCTTAAAACGGTCATAGATATAGTCTTCACCAATCCAATATAAGACCGAACCTAATTCTATCACCCATAAAAGCAATCCACACCAGAACATTTGCTATTATTAGACTATCCATTTTCATTCTCTATGCAATTTGGGTAGTATGCTGCAAGTTGATAATGGAATTGCCCTGCCTAGACCCAATAAAAAAAATCAGGAAAAGAGATGAGCTCATCTTTCCCAAAAAATCCTTTGAGGACACTTGGAACCTATTCACCCTCCCAACTAATAACAACAGAACGACAAACATACTGGCCTACTAAACCATTCATAAGAACCCTCAGAACTGAGCATAACCTCATTTAACTTTGAATATATTCTTTCCAATTTGTACACAAAGTAATTAATAAATATATTTTTGAAACAACTATTAAATTTAAGTTGAAAGTATGTTTATGTTAATAATAAAAACTTTATGCATAACAATAAGTTAAGCTCACAAATGGAGATTTAAGGTTTCAAAGTGAGAAAAAATGATTGTATATAATATTATAATTTAAGCCAAATTTATTAATTTACATATATATACCTAATGTCATGGAAATCAATAAAAGCAACTAATATCTTGAAACTTGTTTCACTAAAATTCACTTATTATTCCCTTAGCCAAAACACTTGATTAATTGTGCTTTAATGATAATTTTGAGACATATATGATAATAAAAAAAATTGATCTTTTTTTTAAAAAAATGAATTAACTTTCTAATGATTATTTAACATTAAGATTAACATTTTATATATATCACTGTAAGATTATAAAACGTTATATTTTTTTTCTTTAAATGAATAATTTAAGGTTAATTCAAATATTTACAGAAAACATTTAAGTATATTTAATAAACTTAGTTCATGAGCAGACATTCAAATGACATTTACTAATAGTTTTAAATTAATTTCTTTTTTTCTATATGTAATATTTAAAATACAAGTATATTTTATATACCTGAAATCTATTTTCAAGCTTTTTTTAGCCATTCACTCTATCTCGTATAATTGATACATATGACCACATAAATGTAAAAAAGATAAATGATCTCCAATATAGTATTTCATGCTGAACCATCATTCATCAGTTGGTTGCAATCATCATCTCTCTCACACACTGACATACACACACACATACATATATATATAATCAATATTGAGTTTATATAAAAGTAGCAAATCATCACACTTTAATGGACAGGCTTCAATCGAATACACCCTTCAATTATTCAGACATCAATATCATTGAAAATTTGATGGTAAAAAACCCATTTGGATTTTATTAATTACCTACTGCATGAAACTTTTTTTCTTTTTATCTTGTTGCATCTCTCTCCCTATTCTCCCCATCACTTTCTTCCCTTCAACCATATCTATTTACATATCTTCCTAATTTTCAACTTTTCTCCATTATACCCTCTCTACCTTAAAACCCTTGTTCATCCATCTTCTGTATCTACATCCCAATGTAACTCTCTTTTCATCTTCCTGACCTAGTTACTTGTCTACTTGCTTACTTATCCATCAACCAAAATGCCACTCATCTACCCACTTACCTATTTAATGAAATACCTTTCTATCATCCATCTATCCAACCTTCTATCCATCTTTCTATCTT
>JAQFVV010000118.1:1955558-1990558 GCA_028023455.1 Epiperipatus broadwayi | reverse complement strand
TTGGTGATTATTTATCTTTTCAACATATGTGTGTTCAGGTGTATCAGTGTTATGAGATAGTGTGGAGAGTGGTGGGTCATGTGAAAGTCTGTGCTCATACCCTGTCTATTACATATATAGACGCAGGTATATATAAGCCTGTGTATTTCAGCTATTACATATTAGAGATGTCTGCCTATCCCTTGTATATGTATTTAATGGATTATGTCCTGTACATGAGGGGTCAGATTTACTTTAGGTCAACATGGGTGTGACAATAATCTCGGCCTCAGGGTGGCCTTTGAGCGTTCCATCATCAGATTTTCAATTGGATGGACGGTTGAAGAGTTGGAGTGTGGAGTAGATTGAAGCCTGTCCATTAAAGTAGGAGAATTTGCTATCTTAATATATATCTGAGCACTTGTAGCATATATGTGTAGAGATGGTAATCTGGACCAACTGATGATTGCTGGTTTAGCATGAAATACGTATATTGGTGATTATTTATCTTTTCAACATATGTGTGTTCAGGTGTATCAGTGTTATGAGATAGTGTGGAGAGTGGTGGGTCATGTGAAAGTCTGTGCTCATACCCTGTCTATTAAAAATAGCAATAACATGAGTAAAACCTGTTTCAAGAATTGAGATTTGAAAAAAAAATTATGTCATTTAATAACTACAGTGCTTTGAATATTCATGTAATTAAAATAAAATGAGATCATAAAGATATTCAAAGTAAGAGTTTATTAAAAGTGTTAAAAATAAGAGGTCAAAAGTATACAGTCAATTTTTTTTAAAATTAAGAAGAGTCTGAATTATTTCTTTATACAAGCTTCATTGAATCATCATTATGGTGACTGAGTAAAAAAGATCAAAATCCTTCAACTGCCTCAAATCTACCCTGCATCCTTTATTAATTTGACCAAAGTATTTAGAAGAAATCTCTACTCAAATTAGGAGATTGATAAAGGACATTATAGCAACTTGTAAAAAATGAAAATGTTTACAAATAATCAATTAATACATGCCATCATGGGAGAAATATGAGACTGCAATAAATTCTCACAACGAACTCTAGAGAATTTTGCCTTCAAAACATTTACTGTATTACAAGTTTTGAAACACTGTTTATTGATTAGATTGCTTATCCTAATGTATTAACCATTTTGGATTTTATTTTAAAACTTCTTAACCATAAATTTAATTCTAACAAACTGTATTTTGTACTTATAAAGTGTTTATTTAATTGGTGGATTAAAAAAAGAATCATATGTTTGTTTGCTTTTTTTAGAAAACAAAACTTAATATTTGTTGCTAATCATTTATAAATATCTGAGCTGTGGTTTAAAGCAGCTTAAATAAAAAATGTATTTAAAAAAATCTGCTTCATCTTATGTTTATATATTGTAATGGTCACTCAATCGACCTTTGTTCACAGAGGGCGCCACCAGATCACTACATATCTGGAAATTTGTTTACCATGATCAAAAGTGGATGGTGATGATGGTCACCGACTAGACTCAGGGAAAAAGTAAGAGCTTGTGAATATTGTTCAGACAATTGAGAAATAAAGGCACTAAGACAAATGTCAGCCAAATTAACTTTAAATAATTTTAATGTTTTATTAAGAGTAATATACAATTTTTACTCACAGAGATTTGCACACAATAAATATGGTTTTGTCAGGTGTGAAGCAACAAAAAAAATTTAAACATCAATGCTCTGCAGACATACTAATTTTCTAATAAATAATTAAAAAGAAGGGAAGAATTTTTCTTCAGCTGGCGATTCACCTAAGCAACTCTGGTTATCTTATTCAAAAGTTCTCGCATGGAAATCAAAGGGAAAGTTTCTTGTATGAATAAACAAAACAAGCACAGGAGGGCATTCACTAGCTTATTGAATAATGATGTCATAATGTCTGCAGAAATGCTGCATAGAAAAATCATGTTTAAGATCTTCATGAGTGATTACAATGCAAGAACACAAAAATGGTAAATTAATACAATGGAGATAAATTATAAAATGGAAGAAAACGCCAATCTCCAATTTAACAGAATAAGAAACTTAGAAAATACTCCACTGTAAATGATTTAAAAATTGATTAAACATTAATTCTCAGATTTAAGAAAAACATACATATAACACTGAGGAATCACCAACTAAACGTTTGTCCATAGTTAAGCTGAATATCATAATTAAAATCTGAATAGGATACAGGTGAGTAATTAGAAAACTATATCTGCCCAAGCATTTATCAAGCAAGTAAAATAATTAGAATTACAAATAAAGTTACAAACTAAATTTTCAGTATACATATTGACAAATAATTTTAAAGCAAAAACAAAAGACCACATAAATCTAGCCAACAAAATACTAAAGTTTGATCTTGATTTTTATACGCTAACTGAACAGAGAGTGTATATGAGTTGCAAATATTTAAAACATTACATGCTTTGGCAGAGAGAAATGTTCTATCACCTACAATTTAAAAAAAAGATTAATCATATATTCCTGCTGGCAATTTTATAAAAGAGCATTTCTAGTTATCAAATTCAGAGGTATGAAAACAATATGGTTTCGTATGAAATCCGATGACCATTTTTTGCCTGGAATAATGTATCAAAACAAGAATGTGTTTTACCGGTAATACAGCTCATGATTACAATGTTTAATGCAATTCATGGTTGATTTTACATACAAATTAAAAAAAACTTGCAGATGATTATGATTTTACGTAATCTGGAAATGACAAAAAATCATCAACTTCAGAAAAACCAGAATAAGAAATATGATAAACCACCAGCCAAAACATTTGTGGTTTGCAAAAAGTGTAAACACATTAAGTTAAATTAATTATGGGACAATAAAAATAAGGGCAAGTGAATAAATTAAAATTGTGAAAAACTGCTAAAGCATTTACCACTAGTTAATAAAATAAAGGGAGACATATTAAGAATATAAACTATAATCTCATAATACACTCTCCAATAAACAAAAATGAAAACAAACTTGGAATCTTAAAACTAAGACTTCAAGACATACTATAAAATACAATGAAAAACAAATACAGACAATAATTAGGAGATTAAATAACCAGTAAACTTTATACATCACACTTATTTTAATTAAAAGAAATTTATTTATGCTGGAAAGAACAAGAAATAATTTTACCTTATGGTAAAGCAGAGTTCAAGTAGTTTTCAAAAAGTGCACACTTTTATTTTAAGTTCTAATTTTCAGGTGTTCAATTTCTTTATTACAGCAAGTGTAAAAGCATAATTCAGGATCCTTTCATGGCATGATGGAAGAACAGTGTGCAATCAGAGGTCCATCCATAGCTAAATTAGCAATGCATATTGTAGGGTTGCATATGTATAGCAGTGAATATTTGACATCTTTAAGAAATAAAATCTTAAGAAAAAATATGTCCAGACTGCCAACAATACAGTACAAATCTAAGCAAGTTAAAATCAAAGTGTGAAAATAAATATTGGACTTACTAGAAACTGAATCTATCACTTGGAAACAGCTTGATCCAGCCAAGAATAATCTAAAATGTCTGAAATTTTTGGGGTTATTTATATCCTTTCTCTATCTCCTGTGTAAACTTTATTTTTTTTTCAATCAGAAGTCTTAGCCCAGAGCAAATCTTTATCTCATGCTCAACTTTAATTAAGAATTGTAACCAGGGATTAACTTATAGAAAGAAAAAAAAAACATATAATTAAATCTCTGCTTTTAAAATTAACTAAAAATGGATTATAATTAAAATAAAGGAAAAAGGAATGTAATTAAAAAGTTTGCTTACTTTTAATTAATTTGATAAAAAAAAATAAAAACAAGCAGTAAGAGAAAACTATTTTAGAAACCAAATTTATATAAAAAATAAAATAAAATGACATTTTTTAAATATAACTGAGTATGTGTGTTAACACACGTAGACACACATACTCTTATAAACAATTTTTAAAAAGTTTTAAACTTTTCAACTTTAGAAATTTAATGAAAATATGGTTTTATTTTTGGCAATGAAATCACTGAATCAAATAAAGCATCTGCTTCTATATATATATATATATATATATATATATATATATATATATATATATATATATATATATATATATATATATATATATATATATATATATATATATATATATAAAGCTGAAATCTTTTAAGTCTTTTACAATTTTTTTTAAAAATCAAAATCACTTTTAAACATTATAAATTTCCATTTTACTTTATCATTACTCATAAAATTATTATATAGGGTACATGATCACAGACTTTCACATGACCCACAGCTCATCACTCTATCTCATATCATTAATACACTTGAAAACATATATGTTGATTATTTATCTTTTCAAGTGAATCAGTGGTATGAGAAAGAGTGGTGAGCTGTGGGTCATGTGAAAGTCTGTGCTCATATACCCTATATATTACATATATTGATACAGGTATATAATAAGCCTGTAATTCAGTTCCATCATAAAATTATTTTAAATTTAAATTAAAATCATTTGCACTCATAAAATACTAATATTTTGTAAATTTCCAATATTTATATTTATTTTCAAAGTATATTTTATAAATAAATCAGATGAACTGAGCTTATAAAGGTCATGTTTTTTTTAATTGATCACTTTAACAAATTGTTTTTAAGGTTTAATGTAAATTAAACACAATATTTAAATTGTGAGACTAAAAAAATACAAAATTCAAGGTTTTCAGCTCACCCTCTAACAATTTATTTTTAAAGACTTAATGCAAATAAACAAAACATTATACTAATATATAAATAAATTTTCAGATTTTGAAAAATGTAATTTAAAATTTACATTTTTAATTATACCTGTTATATTTGACAGCACTAAGATGCTATGTGATGCAATACACTGAGACTTATACTTATATGGTGTCAGGAATCTTTCAGCCACCATGCCCAGAAAAATATGTTAGCTATTTTTCCTTCCCTATCCATTACCTACTCTAAGTTTTTCCATATTCTTTTCTATCCTCCTCAATTACATTTCCACAACATACCAACTCCATGGTCTTTATATCTAAATCTTCCTTATATTTTTCCAAACCCAATAACCCACTATCTGTACAATCACTTTGTTGATATTTATTCTTCCATAACTTTATTATTTGTACCTTTTCTGCTTGTAAGCATTTACATTCAACTAACAGATGCCTCATAATTTTCATGTCTTCCTTGCACAACTTGCAGACTAATCACCCACATTTTTCCATTTATGTTTATCATACTTGTTGCTAAAGATCCTGTTTGAGCTTTAAACAGTAAACTACTTTTCTTGCTAGTATGATAAATTAACTCACATCCAATATTTCATTTACTTCTATATATGTTTAAACTCTTTTTACTCTCCATACTATATTCTTCATCTCTCCAACTTCCTATTCTTTATTAATGCATCTATTTTTCTATCTAATTACTTATCACTGTAGCACTTTACAATTTTCCTAACACAGTCATCCCACCCTTTGGGCATGTATACTGACATAAATTTTTTATCCAAATTTTTTGCACACTGTACTACCTTTTTTACTCATTATGCTGCCTGCCTTTATTGTGGCTATTCTTTTATTATCCATAAACTGCAAACTACTGAACATTTTTATTTTGCTTTTTGTATCTCTCATATAAAAAGTTGACCGTCCCATTTCTTTTTCAATTGCCTCCTTTGCTATCCATATGTCTGCATATAATGCATGTCTTCCTACTTTTCTGTGTATTTTTCTAAGAAATTCAATACCCCTTAAATAGCACATAATGCATTATTACCATATGTCAACCCTGCTACAGCCACTCACTTCCATACAATTACTAGCTATATCATATTTATTATATCAAATTACTGCTAATTTATTTATCAATCTCGTTTTTTGCTTCATTTATCAATTTCTTATCTCATTCATTCAAACATTTTTTTTTGATTTTTTAAGATGATTCTCAAATAGTTATACCTATTCACCACACTTAACTTTATATCCCCAATAAAAATTTGTTGTCTATTATTTCTGCAGTATTAATCATCATATACTTTTAAATTTTTTTCATTAAATTTAATCCCCATATCTTTACCCATCCTTGCACATGTCCTCAGCATAACACTTATATCTTCCATTTTTTCTGTGCACAAGAAGATATCATGTACAAATAAAAGACATGATAATGAATCTACTCCTTTTCCAGCTAATAGTTGTATCACTAGTCCTCTTCCTAATTTTTCTATTGCTCTCTCATTTTTCTCAAATACAACAAAAACAAAATAGGTGTCATAGGGCATCCTTGTCTTAGTCCCATCCCATTTTTAACTTCCAGCCACCATATATGTGAAAACATTATATAACACTTATATTACTACTATCAGTCTATAACTGCTTAACTTTCTGTGAAAATTACCCTTTTTTTAAATAGTAGCCTTATACAAGTATTACTTTAACAATTCCAGAAAATCATTATTCTGTTTCTTCTTGTTAAAACATGACAATAGTTTTAATTTGGCACTATGTCCTAACTTTATTAAAGTCTAGCTGCAAATTCATCCAAACCTCTAGCCTTTCCACTTTTCAATTTTTTCTCTGCCTCATTCAGTTCATTTTTGTAAACCTAATCGTTTCATTATTATATGCTTTCATCTTTCTTATAACGCTGTGCTTCACCTCTAACATATTTTCTATATCCATTACATACTTATTTAAAAAGTTATCTTTAATTCTTCTCTAGAGCTAAATTCTATTTCCTCATCATCTAGTAATACTATTTCTCTCTCCCCTACCTTTCTTCTTTTAATGTATTTCCAAATTTTTTTACTGCCATAGCTTGTACTTCATTAATACCCTCCAACAATTTACTATTCAATTTCATTCTCTCTCTATAATTATCTACTATAGCCAACTTATTTTTTAAATAATTTTCCCATTTAACATTAACATATTTTTTTTACTTTCTTTGTTCTTCATAGCACACTTATATTCTCTGAATTTTTTCCCCTCTTTTGCACTTTTACTTACTCTCTCTTTCCTATTATTTATATTCTTCTGAATAGACTCACATAAAACCCTAGACTCACATAAAACCCTATTTGCCACATTTTCTTCTTCACCACATCAGTCCTTATATTCACCATTACCAATACTTCCATGGTTTCTTCAATTTTTATTTTATATTCTTCTAATTTATTCTTCTCATTCTTTCTCCATCCACATCTTTCATTATCGTTTCTACATTTATTATTATTTTTCATCACATTACTACCCATTTCTATTATAAATAAACTGTGATCACTATTACATATTCTTTCTTCATTATCAAACACTTTAATTTTATGTACTTTATTCATTTCATCTTTCTCTACTAATACATAATATATTGTGTGAATGATATTATTTCTAGATTATGTGTGTAGTCCCTCATAAATATTTGACAAAATTGCAATTCTCATACTCACTCTCAGACAAAAATTCTTCAAAAGCTGTTCATTCTTGTTATCTACATAATCAATTTCTTCAATATGCCCATTGTTATCCCCTAAACCATGATTTTTTCCCCTTTTATTAGACATTCTGCATATCCTTACCTAGGCATTCACATATGCTACTGTTCCACTCTATAATAGTTTGACTATTTCCTGTGGCAATTTACACTATAACCACCATCCATTCTTGTCTTCCTAACCTTATCTCAATCCACAAATATTCTTGACATTTAACAGTATTTAAATATATTTTTGACATAATTCCTATACAACCATCCTCCTTTTTCTTTTTTTTTTCAATTTACATATTAAAGTGCCCTATATATAAGACATATTTTGCGGGATCATCCATGTTAAAATATTTTAAATACAGATATACTGACGTTTCGACTTGGTAACATATAATAGTTTTTTTTTAGTTTGGCTAATAGATATTGTTATTAATGCTTGAATACAAAAATGCCAGTATGTGAACCCATTGTTTTTGTAATATTTTTTCCTTAAATCTAATATTTGTAATAATTTTTAAGTGGTCATGTTAACAATTTTTTTTAAGATTTCATATAAATATTCAGAATAAAAGTCATAGATCACATGATCCTATCTCTTGTAGAGGAATAGGCAATCCTCATTGCTTATAACTTACAAGCTTAAGAGATAGGGTCATGTGATCTATGACTCTTTTTTTGACTATTTATAGTCTCTGCCATAAATCTTATGCAATTTTATATTGCTAAGACTACTACTATATGATGTGGCTAAAGATCTATCAGCCCCATATAGCTATTTCAGTTGGATAGCTGGGTTTGAGGACATGTAGATGTCTGAAAATTTCAGATTTGCCACTGAATAGATAACTTTTAGATAAGTGCTTGGCTTTGGGTTGGTATTTTTAGATCTAGTGTTTGAACCTACCCTGACACCTCTCTGAGGAGTGCCAAAGCACCAAACCATGGTCAGGGGTTTGGGGGGGGGATTCATGACAGAGATATTTTAAGTGCTGGCTCTGGTTGAGCATTTATCATAAAGCTTGTAGAGAAATTGGCAATCCTCATTGTTCATATAAATATGCTTTTTATTAAACAGTTCTGAGTATGTCATTCTTCTGAACCTTAGGGATTGATAAACCATGAAAGCATAGATCACCTCATCACCAAATTATGAACTGATGTTTGTGGCTGTTTCTGCAGCTGTAGGTTTATAATGAAATCTATATTATATCTGTCTAGTTAAGAGTACACATCCCTTTTTTCCAGCCTTTTTTATTTAATGGTGGAATAAATTTTTTTGCCTGAACATAGTGAATGTGAATTCGATGTGTGATGTTGGTAAATCATGCATACATTATCCAATCATACAACAGAGAAAATACAGATTTTATATATAACAGCTAAAAACTCTAGACATTATTCTATTTTACAACCTTTATAACACATTTGAAGAATAATGCATATTGCTCATTTATTTAAGTTTTACATAAATAAAACCAATAAATACTTTGTTCCTAAATGGTTTAATTACATAATCTACTTGGTTATTTCATTAATTAAGTTTTATTCATATTTAACTTAGTAACCATTATTTAAAATTTTACAAATTTTAATAAAGAAATGTTTCTTATTATTTGAAATTGAGAAATTAGCAAGTAATACTACTCATAAATATTGTTATTAAGAAAAACAATATTTACAGTTGATATTCCTAATCTTCAGAAACATTCTAATGAATATAAATTAGAACTTACAAATCGGTTTCAAGTATTAGTAGATTTTGAACATGATTCAGATTTGAATGAAATTAATATGAAAATAACTGATACACTTTTAAAAACTGCAACAAAGATAGATGGTAGAAAAAAACAGCAATTGACCAATAAAATTTCTACTGAGACTAGAGAATTTATGAAGAAAAGTAGGAATAAGAAGATATGCAAAAATGATGCATTAAAAAGAATTGAATATCTTGAATTTTGTAAAATGGTGTGGGAAAGAGTTGAAAATGATATAAGAAAGTATAACTGTGAACTAGCAAGGAAAGCTGTAGAAGAAAATAAAAGTCTTAAGAATGTAAAACAACATTTTGGTATTGGTAGGAAATTTATATCTGCAATAAGAAAAAAAGATGGAATTATTACTAAAAGGAGAGATGACATCATGAAATTGGTAGAAGATTTTTATCAAGAATTATATAGTAATAAAGAACAAGTACCTCCTATATCTATTACATCTTCCAAATTGCCCAGAATTTTAAATGAAGAAGTGAGACATGAAATTAAATGTATGAAGAAAGGAAAGGCTCCAGGTAATGATGGAATTATAATTGATATATTAAAAGAAGCAGGTGAAGAAATAGAAAATTTTTTAGCAAAGTTATATACCAAATATCTAAATGATAAAGATGTACCGGATGATTGGAAGAATGCAGTAATAATATTAATATTTAAAAAAGGTGATAAAGAAGATATTAGAAATTACAGACCTATCAGCCTTTTATCAGTTTTATATAAAATTTTTACCAAGATAATTACTACTCGTCTACAGAGAACATTGGATTTCCACCAACCAAGAGAACAAGCCAGATTTAAAAGTGGTTTTAGTACAGTAGATCATATCCAGGTATTGAGAGAAGTTATAGAAAGGACAAATGAATATGAGTTGCCATTTTGCTTAGGATTTGTAGATTATGAAAAGGCATTTGATTCTATAAACATTTCTTCAGGGATTAAAGCATTAGGTCATCAAGGTATAGATCCAGGATATTGTCATATTTTAAAGAATATTTATAAAAATGCAACAGCAACAATTAGATTACATAATGACACTGGGAAAGTCAACATTGAGAGAGACAAGGTGACTCCATATCTCCAAAACTTTTTACAGCAGTGCTGCATGAAGTATTTTGTGGATTAAAAGGGAAACTAAAGGAGTGAAAGTAAATGGTGATTATTTAAGTCATTTAGATTTCGCAGATGATGTAGTTGTTTTTGCAAATAATGCTTCAGATCTGCAGGAAATGTTGCAGGAATTATCAGATGAAAGTAGGAAAGTAGGACTAAAGATAAATGTTAAAAAGACTAAAGTAATTTTTAATCGATTTGCTCAAAATATGAAAATAAAGATTGATTATGATGAATTAGAAAAAGTTAACAGTTACAAATACCTTGGTCATATTATTAATACAGATGGAAACATAATGGAGGAAATTAATCATAGAATTAAACTTGGTTGGAGTGCTTTTGGTAGACATAACTTGATACTAAAAGGAAATATGCCTATGTGTTTGAAAAGGAAGGTTTTTAACAAATGTGTTTTACCAGTTCTTACTTATGGATCTGAGACTTGAACACTTAATAAAAGAGCAATTCAGAGACTTCATACCACTCAAAGAAGTATGGAGAGATGTATGTTGGGAGTAATAAGAAGAGATCGTAAACACAATGTATGGGTAAGAGAACAAACAGGTGTTACTGACCTCATTGAAAAAATTAAAAGATTGAAGTGGAGTTGGGCTGGACATATTGTTAGAAGAGATGATAATAGGTGGACAATTGAAATTTTAAACTGGATTCCAAGAGATTGTAAAAGACCCAGAAAGAGACCACATGTGAGATGGATGGATGAAATAAGAAAGTGTGCAGGGGTGATGTGGAGAAGAGAAGCTAAAGATCAGAGAAGATGGATTAAACTTGGAGAGACCTTCATCCTGCAGTGGATTGATAATGGTTGATAATGATGATGATGATGACTATTCATATATGATAAACAATACCCATATTATCACATAACTTTCAGATCAAAATGGAAAAAAAATAAAATGATCATAAAGTATAACCTCACATTG
The DNA here is from genome assembly GCA_028023455.1 of Epiperipatus broadwayi. Lineage (NCBI taxonomy): Eukaryota > Metazoa > Onychophora > Udeonychophora > Euonychophora > Peripatidae > Epiperipatus > Epiperipatus broadwayi. The sequence goes on along the minus strand of JAQFVV010000118.1, from coordinate 1,979,225 downwards.
TTTAACCTAGTGAACTTGAGACACACACATTTTTCATCTATTTTTTCATAGTTTTATATCAATAACATAGCATTATGTTCTTTCATTCAGTAGATGCTTTATCTATCCATGTTTCTATTAGTAACCTTTTTGGTTCCTTTCAGGTTAAGAAATTATCAAAATTCTTAAATTATTAGTTAATTTTTTTAAATTTATAGGAACACATTTTAATTATTTTGTATTTGCAACTTGAAAAAATGTGTTTAGTAATACAGAAGACAAGATGTTTTCTCTGAAAGATGGAAAAATCTGTGAGGGTCTTCATCCTAAAAATCATCAAATACATGACTCAATGATGGTGATCTTCATCTCCCTAGCAATATAAAAATGCTTTTATACTATGATATGTACCAAGATCAATAGAATAACCAGGTCAAATATATAGACCCAAATCAGAGTTGTCTACAACTACTAAAATCATAAATGCCAGGAAATTTTTTACAGACAAAATAGATGGATGAACTTTCCTTATTGGTACATTACCACACTCAGTGGATCAATAATTTCCCAAATGTAAACAAACTTACTATAGTATTAAGCATTATAATAGATCTAAAATTATCCTCAAAGAACAACTTTCTCAAGTTTCTCTAATTTATATTTTTATTGATTACCTACAAACAGCTTTAAAATTATATGACCCTTTAACACACTCTCTCTAATTATTAATGTCCTTGTTTTAGATGCTGGTATTTTGAAAATTAAAATACTACTAGTTTTTACTTTACTGTGCTAATTGTTCTATTCTCTTAAAATCTTTAGATCAAGAATTCCTTCATCCAGATGCACTTTGTATTTAGCTCTTGGTTGTCAATATTATCTTTTCCTTGAGTATCAAATGTAATAGTATGGAATAAGAGAATTAGTTTATGAATGTGTAGAAACTTATAATTTATTGATGAACCAAAAATGATGAACCAAAAATTCTGCTGACTGCATTGGTGGAAATGCATGCTGGTTAAGATTTGCTATTGTTTCTAAGAAAAAAAAATCTGCTGTTTTTTTTTTTTAATTCTTGAGCCATTAAGATATTTTACTGCCTCTCATCATGAACCTCTCATGATGTCAGTTATCTTGTATGCTAATGGTTACAATGAAATTTTGAGTTTGACTCTCATCCATTTTTTATTTTTCTTTTAGCTCAAGCCCTTGAGAATTAAGAAAACAAGAATAGAGACATGCTAAGTAGTATGACAATTTTTAGTTGTCATCTTTATTTAAGGCATGAAGTTAATATTGAGTCAAGTAGGAACTGTATTTGAATCAGGAATTTTGATTGGATAAAATGTTTAAACAGATCTATTTGGGTATTTTGCACCTTCCATAAAAAAGAAAGAAACCTACAAAGGGCTTATTTTATGAAGTCCTGTTAAGTCACCATATTTGTTTCATTACTCCATATAATGGTAGTATTACCTGCAGAAGTGGTAAAACCAGTTTTAATGATGGTGCTACAATAATTGTTATAGTATTTATTTAAATATAAGTTTATTAATTTTATGAACTTTACATAAAACAATCTTTTCAAGATCAGAATAAAGGACAGCACTGGTACTAAAAAAGTTATTAAGATTAATGATTGCATATAATTTATACTAGCAGGATTAATTATTCAACTCACTGAAAAAATGTCAAGTACAGCTAATTGTGATGAAATAGAGAATGTTTATGTAGATGTAAAATTGCTTTTGATTACATAGAACAACATTTTAAAAATATCGTGAAAACGTCGATGTTAGAATTGAAAATGATTGAGAAATAAAAATACTATGAGAAAAATGCTAAATGGAAATGGATATAAAAACAGCCACTTAAAATTATAGCAAAACTTGATTACTTCTTCACTAACTAAAAATAATTTGTTTAAGATAGTAATGTTAATAGATTCAATGCATACAATGACCATTAATTAATAAGGAATACAATATGTATTAATCGAACATCAGATAGATGAAAAGTATGACATAAGAAAGTATAAACTGTTCACTTTTATAATCTTCAAAACTACACCAATAAATTTAATTTAGAATATGCTAATCATTGTAAGTTCAAACATAAATGACATCAAGAAAATTACAACTGCAATAAATAGCTAGTATAGAAAAGCATCATTTCACCAGTAAATTTTCAATTAATACTATTAAATATAAATAGAAAATAATGGATAAAAATAACTATTTAAAAATGATAACCTAAACAGGATTAAATACCTACAATTCTGTATAATGATGTGAACAAAAGTTAATAATGATATACAGACCAAGTGTAAATTAGCAAGAAAAGTTTTAAAAATTATATATTTTTTTTAAAATTATAATACAGCATACTGGTCTTGGAAGAAAAGGTGTTCAACATTAACAAGAACATATGAAACTGTTGTTAAAAATCAAAATATCATTTTGAAGTACATGAAGGAATTATAAATTAAATTACATAGTAAAAAAGTAATACAAAGTAACCATGAAAAGAAATTAATCTTTTGAATTTTCAATCATTTTGAATGAAAATGTGAGACTTGTAATTAAATCTATAAAAAATGTGAAACTTCCAGGAATTGAGTGATCAGGTAAATAATTTCTATATTTTTACATAGATAAACAAAATTACTCCAAATTTATATTTTAACCAAACTAACCCAAAACATAAACTGTAAAACACAAGCAATAGCTTCACTTCTACACAAACATATACTGATACTTTTATAAAAAAGATTAATTAAATTAGTGTCAGAATCTCATGTACAAATTGTTGTATATATACTCCAATATTAATTTATATATTTAATCTATTGTATTGTAAAGAAATTACAAGTAATAAAAATATGAATAGCAATATTTTCCCACAATGCATTGTGTTAATAATGTTTAAAAAATAAAAACAAAAATATGATTATACTTTAGGCTATTAAGTTATTATACAAAAAATGATAATCATAAAATGTACTAACATTTCTTCTTCCATAAAATAATATTACAACATTGAAATGTTTGTTTACTTAAAAGTGCTCAACAGAATGAAAGATTTTAAATATTGGATATTAACAGTAGAATAGCTTTTTTAAGAAAAAATACTTTACCCTTTTTAATTTTTATATTTTTTAGCTGATTTATTTATCAACTTTATGCTCTACAACTTTTATTTTTTTTACAATATATGTTTTCTTGAAATATAACACTTTTATTAATAAAATCAGATATATAACTGGTTTTAATAGTTTATTTCAAAAATGAGAGATTGACATATTTTCCTTTTAAATTAAATCCACACGTAGTTGAGAGGAATCAATTTCATGTATGATAATTTTTATAGGCATATCTTTTAGGAACAAAAATAATAATGATAAGCTTTTTTTCCATGGGAGTAAAGGTTTTTTCTTTATTCTTTTATAAACATTACTTTAATGTCTATATCAATAGATTTTGGCATTTTTCCTTTAAACCCAAAAAAAAAAAAGTTATACTTTCTTTCTAAAAGATTCTTGCTAACTCAGCTAATTATGAATGCAAGATTTTTAGCTTGATTTTTCTTATGTTTTAATAAAGAAAAAAATTGTTTCCTATAAAAAAATAATTAAGACAGAAAAAATTTTATTTAAGTAACTGATCTTTACAAATTCATAGAATTCAAAGAAGATGAATTGATACTAATTACATTTATAATAATAAAAAAAAATTGAAGTTCTATATAAATAATTAACCAAAACTATAGCTGCTGGCATTAATCACTTTCTGCATGCTACATATAACCAGTAGGTCATTCACATTATTAAGTAGCTAATGTAAGACATGCGACCTATATATTAAAATATTGAAGAAAATAATTATCAGTCCTTGTTAATAAACTATTATTTGATTACTATGATGAGGTGTTTGTCAGATAATAAATTTAGTATATATGAGTGCTTGCCCATTATCAGCTTCTGCATATTTTTTTATTTAAGAAAAAATAAACATTCCACCAATATGTCAGGGACAGGCTTTGCTGCATTGCATTGCACATATATGTTTGTGTGAATATTTGGTGGCGATAGTACTTTACTTGCAATCATATATTGAATGATTTCCATCACCTAAATTAATTGTTAATTGTTTTTAGCAATATTTATTATATTTTTTTATACATATTCAACTTAGCAATAACATGTATGTTAGAAAAATAATGTCCCTTTCCTTGTTAGTAACATTATTATCATGATAGTGAATTGTTCATTTATACATTAATGAATATGAGTTTAAATTTATACTCACAGATCTAAAGAACATTGATTGTATTTTTATGCTAATACTTTTAATACTCAGTCAAGCAATATCTGAATAAAACAGACAAAACTATCCACACAGTAGTGGTGATAATGAGGTGAATATCTGAATAAGAAACAAATATAATTCCCCTTAAAAAAGAAGTCTCATTTTGATTAGTAGTAGATTGGACATGTTTGCTATTATTTTTATTAAGTATGCAGAACCAGTTTTATTGGTTGTGGCACATCAGTATAATTTGGCTATGGATTAACTTAATTTCTATAATGAAATCCCATTTACTGATTATTTTATTGGTTGTGGCACATCAGTATAATTTGTCTATGGATTAACTTAATTTCTATAATGGAACCCCATTTACTGATTATGTTAAATCTATATTATTAAAAATATTAAATTTAAATACATGACTTGTTAATGGGACATCTTAATTTCAGTTGGGATATAAAAAAGGTTGCTATAAATTGCACCTCAACTCTCACATGTATAATGTCCAACTACTGGTTCATAGATACTGTGAGGGACTGATCAAAAGAATGGCTACTTTTGATTAGCGATCGCTTGGCCAGGTTTGCCATTGTTTTTATTCAGCCTGCCGATATGATCTTATTAGTTGCTGTACATCAATACATTTAGTAGTGAATTTTACTTTATTTATATAAGAGAAATACTGTTTACTAATTAATATACACACATGCATACATAAATAATTTGATTGATTTATTTTAAGATGATAAACTAGAATTAATTTCATTAATTGATCACAATTGAGTGCAAAACAATGGGAATTTGTATATGCCTTTATTGAATTGTGTTTTCCACAGATTTATTTTATTTATATTGATAATTATGTTTTTAGCACACACAATAAACTAATAAAAAATATAAATACTCTTTTACTGAGTATTTGTCTGAAGCCACAGCCATAAATACTACTCCAATGTCCATCTAAAGGGTGGCTTTGATATGATGGTGATACATTTGTGGTATGGTCATATGGTGAAGTAAAATTACAGTCATTCTGGATGCACATTAACAACATATCTCCTACAATTAAATTCACAATGGAATCAGAACAAGTACAAAAATTGGCATTATTGGACATTCTTGTGACAAGACTCCTTCAAGGAAAAGTAAACCCAACAGTGTATAGGAAACCAACACAAACTTGCAAATACTCAGCATATACATCTAATCATACAAGGAGCACTGAACAAGGAATGTACTATAACTATGGAACAAAGCAAAGGAGGTTTGTTCAGAAACCAGTGATTTGGAAAAAGTTAAGATTCACTCACATTCAACAAATTTTTATGAAGAATGGTTACACATCAGCAGTCATCAGAAAAACCTTCAATAGACAACACAAAGAGACACCAAAAGAAAAAGAAGTTATTGGTAGAGTAGGGTATCCATACATACCAGGAATGGCAGACAAATTAAAGAAAATCTGCAGTAAATATAACATTAGAACTGCTTTCCAAAAGTCATACCACACTTTTAGGATGACCATACTTATAATAAGCCTAAACTGGAAATGCTGAAGAACAAAAACTGCATCTATGAAATACCAAGTGATGTGAAAGAAAATACATTGGTGAGACGGGTCACTCTGTTGAGCAATGATTGAAGGAGCACAAACTAATGGTTAAAAGAGAAAAAAAAACAGATGTTTCTTCCATAGCACATCATGTATGCACTCATGATCATATGTTTAAATGGGAAAATACAAAGATATTGGATAAAGTGAAAAAAAATGCGTAGAAGAAAATTCAAGAAAGCTGCTTATATGACAATGGTAAATAATCCTATAAGAGAACCCAGTGTGGCAATACACAATATATGGAAGCCTTGAATTAATCTGGCTCTTAAGAAAAAAAATTGAAGAACACAGCGAGGATTTGAACCACTCTCATATCTAAATATATCAAATTTCTACTATATGTTACATTTGACAGAATAGCTCAGTTGGTAGAGTGTTTGCCTTAAAATTCAATATTCAAGAATTGAAAGGTGCGAGTTCAACTTCTAAGCGAATATTGTTGTTGTGCATATAGGTCAGCTACACCCGAAGAAGAAAGGAAAATAATACTACTAGTCTATTTGTGTGTTAATACTAACAAGTTGTTTGTATTTGGAAAGTTTAAATAAAGTTTAAAATTTTCTGTACATTCAACATTCACTCATAAATGGTGGAAGTAGTCCAACATATCACATTTTACTCACTTATTGACTATTATAAATTACTATCTAAATTGATTATTGGTTAGTTCTGTGGAATGAATTCTAAGCATGTTTCTAACCTTTAAAAAATGTCAAAGTTTAAGAGACTCACATTTCATGTACTTCAATATCAACTAATGGTGGCATCACCAAACCCCTTCATCAAATTAAAAATGTTAATTACCTCACACATGCTTGTCATACAGTGAATCTGATACTGGTCATTTAAGGCACACCAACAACCTGCATCATATTAAACATTTAATAATTCCATTGATTTAGGATGAATTCAAGTATCTTTTCAAATTACTCGATTGAGAATCAACCCAGAATATTTAACTCTGATGATGTTAGTCAGAACATATCTCTATTCTTTTTAAAAAAATGAATGGTTTTATTGCTAAGGAGTTCCCAGTAAATTTGAATCCCAAAATTGATATATCTGGATGCTATCAATGGATCATGAGCACTAGAAAATGCCATTCTATGACTTTCACACATTATCCTATTTGTTTGGGAAAACTATAATAAAAGTAAAGAATATTTTTACAAATTTGTATAATATTGTAGATTATATTAGCCTTCCTTGCATAGTTTAAATTTTACATTACATAACTTTCAATCAAATAAAATAGTGGCTGCAATATGTCATGAAGTCTAATTCTGTCTCACATAAAAAAATGTTTATTCATTTAGTGTATAAAAGGATGTCAGAATTTGCACGCTTACTTCATTAATAACATCATGCATTACCATGTAAATCAAATTGGTTCCACTTGTAAACTAGACTTTATCTTGATAAACTACTGCTAAAATACAACACATTAAATAAAATACACAAGAAATGTATTGTTTATTCAGAGTCACAATGTTTTAATGTGGTATTATATAACAAGAAACATTTTTATCTATCATTCTGCCTAATTCATGGTTATATAATTTAAATAAAATAGTTTTTGGATTAAATCATGTCTTAGTTTGGATTAAAGCCTAAAATTTTCAATGAAATTTAAAAAAAGACCAATTGATTTAAATAGAACTAATCAGCACATTGTATTCCAGCCTTATGGAAAACACTTTATTTATTTCTTACAATATGAACTTGAAAACAATTAATGGTGAGACTCAATAAAATAAACATTTTGTTAATTTACATATTCTGAATGCTCAGCTATTTCATGCTTAATCTCATTCTTTATCTCACAATCAATCTTATTACTTCTTGAGATCAAATGGATTTTTAAAAAAGTTAACCTTGATAATTGCAGATGCTACTTGAAAACAATTAATGGTGAGACTCAATAAAATAAACATTTTGTTAATTCACATATTCTGAATGCTCAGATATTTCATGCTTAATCTCATTCTTTACCTCACAATCAATCTTATTACTTCTTGAGATCAAATGGATTTTTAAAAAAGTTAACATTGATAAGTGCAGATGCTACTTGAAAACAATTAATGATGAGACTCAATAAAATAAACATTTTGTTAATTCACATATTCTGAATGCTCAGATATTTCATGCTTAATCTCATTCTTTACCTCACAATCAATCTTATTACTTCTTGAGATCAAATGGATTTTTAAAAAAGTTAACATTGATAAGTGCAGATGCTACTTGAAAACAATTAATGGTGAGACTCAATAAAATAAACATTTTGTTAATTCACATATTCTGAATGCTCAGCTATTTCATGCTTAATCTCATTCTTTACCTCACAATCAATCTTATTACTTCTTGAGATCAAATGGATTTTTAAAAAAGTTAACATTGATAAGTGCAGATGCTACTTGAAAACAATTAATGGTGAGACTCAATAAAATAAACATTTTGTTAATTCACATATTCTGAATGCTCAGCTATTTCATGCTTAATATCATTCTTTACCTCACAATCAATCTTATTACTTCTTGAGATCAAATGGATTTTTAAAAAAGTTAACATTGATAAGTGCAGATGCTACTTGAAAACAATTAATGATGAGACTCAATAAAATAAACATTTTGTTAATTCACATATTCTGAATGCTCAGATATTTCATGCTTAATCTCATTCTTTACCTCACAATCAATCTTATTACTTCTTGAGATCAAATGGATTTTTAAAAAAGTTAACATTGATAGTAACTTGAAAACAATTAATGGTGAGACTCAATAAAATAAACATTTTGTTAATTCACATATTCTGAATGCTCAGCTATTTCATGCTTAATCTCATTCTTTACCTCACAATCAATCTTATTACTTATTGAGATCAAATGGATTTTTAAAAAAAGTTAACATTGATAAGTGCAAATGCTACTTTATTGAAACATTGAGATTAATGCAAAGTTTAATCCAAAAACTATATATATATATATATATATATATATAGTTTATCGGAATATATATATATATATATATATATTATTAACACAGTCTACCCATGATCATATTCTAATAATTTAAGGGAGAACAGGTTATTGCTTTGAGTAGGTATATTTATGATCATCGGACATGCCCGACCTCAAGCACCAATTTTATCAATTAATAAGAATTATACCCCTCAAAAACAAAAAAAAAGTTCCAGAGGACAACATCTGTCAGGAGAACAGAGCCTAGGTTAACTTAGAAAGAAACATCATTAATACCTTTTTATAATTTTCCTATACACCCTAAGAATCTTATATACTTTTTTCTTTTAGAGATATATGGCCATAGATATCAGTAAGCTTTTATAAATAATAACTCAGAAGATAGAATAATCTTGTAATTCAAATAAATACACAAGTTATAGTTTAAAATTCTAATATTTATTAATACATGTATATACTAATATCTCAAACATACGACTCATTCATTTCAATACACATATATATATATAGAGAGAATATCAGTATACACATTTATGAAAGAGTGCAACTATGCATCAGAGTTGAATTTATTAAATGAAATTATCTACTTCTATAATTTCTTTCTTTAAGTTGGGATAAAGTGCATATTTCTTAATTTATATATATATATAAAATACATATTTTATATAAATATATAACTATGCACTTTATATATATATATATATATATATATATATATAAAGCCATAGTTAGCTCATTTGAGTGTGAACATTCACGTGTTTTGATATGTAAGCTTACAGTATTGCAATCATGATTGTCCTAGTGACAATTGTTGGTCTGGAAGATGATTTGAAAGATTAAATGAACATTTGTACATATGATAAACCAACCTAGAGGTTAGGCAGATGATTCAAAAATTGAGGGTACAAAAGTTTTTGCTGTTTGGAGTTCCACAATCACTTCAATTGCTTGAAATAGATGGCTAAGATCTCCATAGATAAATGTCATCATTGCAGGCAAGTCACAAAATAGCTGTACATTGGACCAGTTTAACAAATCCATGTGATTCTTTTACCCAGCATTTGAATGAAATCCATTCTTGTTAATTTTTATTAATTAAAAAAATCACTTTCTTGTTAATTTTTATTAATTAATAAAATCACTTTATTAAAATTTACTTTCTACACCACTTTTTCAATAATGATCCCTTTTCCGAATCACTCCTAATTAAAAAAAAAAAAATATAGTTCTTTTCTTTTATTTTTCTTTCACATCACTTTTTTGTCTATCCATACATTGATGACCATTATCTCAGGAATGCTTTTAGCATGATCGGTTTCCATTGTCCCAAAATACTAAATGGCCAATGACAAATGCCATTACATGCAATACCCTTTTATTACTTTCTCCAGCCTTATATTTTAATTTTCTTTTGTTAAAAATTCTGCACAACTAATGATATTATTTCAATAACTATAACTTATGGTAATAACAGAGTATTTATAAAACAGAATATAAAATACAACTCTGTTGGTAATAACAATATATATATGATATATATAGATATATATATATATATATATATATATATATATATATATACATATACATATCTGTTGGTAATAACAATATATATATGATCAATAGATGGTGGTTTACCAAAACCACCATCAAATCATATGTTTGTTTACATAAATGTCAGAGTAAGCATTCACTATCTCTTTCATTAGTTCTACCCTCAGATCATGATTTCAACCTGATCTAAAACTAGATCTAAAACACTCACACCAGGCGTTTATGAAACAATTTCTATTCAGCTTGCAAGCATGAATCTTTTAGACACGTAATGTCTTCAAACTCAGCATAGCAAGCCAGATAGCTATATGGGTCTGATATCAGTTCAGTATCACCACATAGTAGAAGCCTCTGCAATATATATCATTGCAAGAAAACTTCAAAGGTACATTTATGAAAAAAAAACAAGTTAAAAATGTACCTTTGAAATTTTCTTGCAATGATATATATTGCAGAGGCTTCTACTATGTGGTGACACTGAACTGATATCAGACCCATATAGCTCTCTGGCTTGCTATGCTGAGTTTGAAGACATTACGTGTCTAAAAGATTCACGTTTGCAAGCTGAATAGAAATTGTTTCATAAACGCTCAGAGTGAGTGTTTAGATCTAGTTTCTTATTCCTATCCTTCTTGATGATAGCAAATCAGCTTGAAATCATGATCTGAGGGTGGAACTAACGAAAGAGATAGTGAATGCTTACTCTGACATTTATGTAAACAAACATATGCTTTGACAGTGTTTTTGGTAAAACACCATCTATTGATCATAAATACAAGCGTTAGCAAGTTTTGTTTTTCTTATATATATATATATATATATATATATATATATATATATATATATATATATATATATATATATATATATATATATATATATATATATATATATAACAAAATAAAAATACAACTCTGTACTTAACTGCTCCTCTTCATCATCACATATAAATCTATCTGTTAGTAACTAATTCTATACAACATCACAGCAACATGTGCAATAAATATATATTTATACATTCACACCTTTAAATGGTTAATGTATTTAACTCACACCCTTTTGTAACAGGGTTCGAATGTATATCAATAAATTTTCTCATGTCTATTAATTCAATCCATAACAACAACTGCAATAAACACTCTTTTGTAATCATTAGTGCCTTTTACTTCCTTTAATAACTATATTTGAATCCAGATCTGTTACAGTACCCCACTTGTGCAATAGTCTTTAAATACTGTCTTTGTACTTGAATGGTTTCTTAACTGCCTCTTATATATTTTTTACCTGTCTCTGGGTTTTTAACAGGGTTGAGTGACCAAGCATTGTATGACTACTTTACTTCCTGCTGGGTATCCACCCAGGGCACATGTTTCCCTTGACTCTCCATTATTGTAAATGGAACCTCATATAGATTGCAAATCTTTTGGCAAATAAACTTTCTGTGTTCACTGACATGAGGTGTCCTCACCATTACTTGATCATCCACATTAAAGAATTGATAGGAACTTTTGAAACCACATTTTCATTGTAGGCTTCTTTGTACCATCGAGCAGTATGCCTGCTGTCAGTCATTTTTACATTAATAAGAGGCTCTTCCATTCCTGGAAAATCAGTTTTGAACAACCTGGGTGCATGTTTCCAAAAATGTAAACATATCAGAGTGAACCTGGTGGATTCATTCTTTGTCCAATTAATATAGTTTAAAATGTCTGGTAAATGTTTGACCAATTCAAATGTTGTTTGCACATAAATACAGAACAACATACCCAATTACCACATCATTCTTTCACAGTGGTTGGACTGAGGGATCCAAATTCAGATTAATACATATCCTAATTTTAATCATTTGGCTTGTTTTGCTCAATCATTTAAGATGAAAAAGGTCCCCTGATCGGATATGATGATTCATGGCTTTCCCACCAAAGGAATATATTCCCTTTGCACAACATGCATGGTGTTTCTCATGTTGGCTTGGGTGATGGGATATGCAGACACTAGTTTGGAAAATTCATCATAGACAACCTAGATATACTTCAAGATTGGCAGTGGGCCACAAAATTCAACTGCAACCATTTCCTTATGCTCTCTTGTGATCATTGACAATATTGATGCCGTACATTTCCTGTTTGTGGGCTTCACCCTCTGACAAATTTCACATTGCCCAGTAATTGTCACAACATTGCCACACATATACAGTCAGTAAAACCACTTCTTAATCCATTCTTCAGTCTTCATTATCCCATAGTGGCCCAACCTGTTTTGCATGTGTGCCACATTTGCAATCATCATATGCCACATGATGACCTAAGCTCCACTCTGCTGAAGTTTTCTTAATGCTGTATCATAGCACATCTTGCCCCAGTCTAAATATCTGAATATTCTTTTGACCAAACCTACGATCTTAGATTCCTTATCTTCCAACTGGTCGAACACCAGCTGAAGTTGTTTGGTTCTCTCTCTCTGAAGATGATTGAGGCATCCCAAATTATTTTCCAAGTCCTTTGTCTGCCCTCAGTTCTATGCTCACTATATATAAATTCTTGGCTCCTAGATTGTGTGATTGTGTGTCCACTGGATTATGACTGAGGGTGTCAGTGTTAACATTCTCAGACCCCTTGTAATACCTCATGGTATAGTAGTATTCTTGGAGGTACAGGCTCCAAAGTACCAATCTGCTAGTTGTGAGGTAGCTATGGTTGATAAATTTAAGACTCTTATGGTCAGTAACCACAATGTACTCCGAACCCAGTAAGTGTGCAAAACTTTTGAATTGCCAAAACCATTGCCAACACCTTTTTTCAGTGGTTGTATAATGTATCTCTGGACATTTAATCACCCTGTTTAGAAAATACAATACACCCATCCTCCCATATTCTTGCTCCTGAGCCAAGGTTACTCCAAGGCCATGTCCACTGCTGTCAGTCTGAACTATGAATGGTTTCAAAACGTCAGGAAAGGCTAGCATAACATGCTGTAAGAATCCTAACTTTTTTAAAAGCTTGTTCCTGCTTTTTCATTTACTTCCACTCACTACCCTTTTTTAATAACTTCACCATTGGCTCCATCTTTCAGAAAACCTTTCTTAAAATCAGTTGTAGAATGTATTCAGCCCCAGAAATGATTGGACCTGCTTCTTGGATCTAGGTGTTGAAAAGTGGTGGATGGCAGAGATCTTGCCTGTGTGCAGTTTGAGTCCCTGATTGCCGCCACCATGTGTCCAAAATAGACCATCTCTTTCCGAAGCAGCGCCTTTTTATCACATTTCTCTAGAAATAATCCTACTTCACATATGTGTTCTTTAATATCTGTCAAGGCTATCAGCATGTCATCCATTAAATCATAAGCTTATCTAAGCACCTAAATAACCACACTCCACTGTTTATTAAGCCAAAGGGCATCCTGTTGAATTAATATTAATGACCCTCATTTCTGAATTACATGTATTGGTGATCTTCTAGGTGTAACCTTATTTGCCAATAACTGATGGTCAAATCAAAGTTCAAAAATATCTTCCATTGTGTTTTCCTCAGTAACTCTTGCATGGCAGGTGGCACAGTGGAGTCCGGTACAGTCACTTTATTTAACTGTCATCAAGACATAATCTTATAGACCCAAACTACTTTTTAACCACCACCACAGGTTGCAATATGCTGATGAGCATTCTGATATAATTCTCCACTTTAGCATCTCATCTCTCTGTTCTTTCATTTCTTTTAAGTATTGGTGTGAAATGGGATATGATCTAACATGCTCACATTAATTTTTTGCTCAAATCCTTGGATAAACTTTGGCATGTCAGAAAAAACCTTGATGGTATTTTAGACTTGATGGTATTTAGTCAATGTATGTTATAATAGACTATCTTGAACTTTCCCTTCTACTTTCATTTCATCAATCCTGTTAGCTTTAAGTTATCTCAGGTATCCTCCTTTAGGTATAGAGCCCCTATTCACCATTGGGCCTCTCTGCAATATCACTTTACCCCCACACATGGTTTAACCCCTCTCCTAGTCAAGGTTACATTTGTATCTAATTGAAAAATCTGATCTCAACAAGGCCTCATGTACTAAATTTTTCATTAAAAGGAACACATGTCAAGCTATTTCTGTTAATTTTTAGATATATCCATATTGGCTTGGGCTTTACTTTAGCTCTCCAGTTGTCTGCCATTGCTACATGAATCATTTTAGAGAGAGAATTGGTATTTCTGATTGTCCTCTTCTAATTCTGTCATATAATCTCTCTGCTACTACTAATATCTGGATGCCTGAATTCATGAGGATTTCAACAGTCATTGAACCCATCTTTGCAGAGATGTTGGAGCATGTCTGGCATGCATACCCTGGAACCCGTTTTTTTCCAGAACATTTAAAAATTTCCTACACTTTTTACCCCCTGCTTAATAGTGTCTGTGTCTCCTTTGGACCTAACTTAGGCTCCTTCATCTGACTTCTTTCTATATCCAATTCTAGTTGGCTCAATATTTTACCAATCGTCCCCACCAATCTTTTTCCAAGCATCCATCTGATATCATTGGGTAACTTTCTGCATGTCATTTCTACAATTTGTTCCTCTGATAATTTACATGCCTCTAGAGTCCTTATTGTAGCCAGATGCCACCTAAAATGTATGTATGCTTCTCCATTATATTCTTTAAACTTCTGCCTACCACTTAGGCTTTCATTCTTTCTTTTATCTCTTCATTACAGAATATATTGTCTAATGCTTTTTTATATTCCAGAAATGTTTGAAGTTGATGACTCAGTGAATTCTACCATGTCCCTGCATGTTTATCTAGGTAGTGGTAAGCTATGGCCACTTGGTGTTCATCTGCTATCTTATAGTACTTATAGTATTTTTGAAGACTCTTGAGGTACTCTATGGGTGTCTTCTCTTTTCCTCCTCCATATATAGTCTTATCTTCAACTTCTTCCTTTTATATATATATATATATATATCTACTGTGACAGTCAGATGATGTGTGTAGATTTAACCCAGTTCGAATACTAGGCGAAAGTACCTCAAGGCCAACCATACGCGAGATATAAATCAAGAATACGTATGACCTCTGCCCATTCGCCTGTTCTCGAGGCCTGATCACAAACAAACAACACCATCTGAGCCATGCATAAATTATTTTTCAACCGGCCACAAAGCTTAGCAACAGCGGTAGAGACATGGACGGGAAATCCTAAAGAGCTAAAAGCTAAATGTGTAAAGTACATAAAAAGATGTGTTGGTGTTTGCGTTTTGCGTGCCTGGATCATTGAAAAGTAAAAACAAAGCATTTAATATAACTAAGAAACTCAAGTTTTTGATAATTAAATAATGTTTAATGAATGGCTTTAAAATATGAATAAGGCTTTAATGGGGCCTCCCGCTATTCCCCCTAAATTACTGGAACAAACTAATTAGACAATAAAAAGAAAACAAGTTAATAGGTTTAAGGTCAAATTCTTTTCTTCCCAATTTTATTAAAAAATTCCAACTCGATCTTCTCGATAAAGTACGATAGATAATAAAACCTTTCGCAAAGCATTTCTTATGGCTTTGCGCTAAAAACCGATGTTTAAAATTGACTTAGAACGTATATAGCTAAATCAAATATACGTGATAAGCAAATGGCGGACAAAAAGAGGTGTTATCAAAGAGATCAAGTTGGTACACAAAAGAAACTGACTTGGATTTAATTAACAACATAAATAAAATTGGAAAGAGATTTCAAATGACAAAAAGTTAACTATTAAATTTAACCGCAACGAAATACTAAATATTTACAATGGTTAGTAAGGAAGAATAGCGAAGGTAAAAAGGTTACATATAGCTAGATGATCCCAAAATATATTTAAGGTTAATTCAAAAAATGTTTACATAGCAAAGACATATATTTTAATACAACAATAAAACAATACGAATCAAAAGTAGCATACGAGATAGTTTAATATAGTAGATACGATACCGTCCTTTTTCCGTGATGTTCCCTACGGCGTCCGTGGCTTGATCCGACCGATGATAGGTGTTTGTTCGGACAATGAAAATATGAAGTATGGCTTCCATGAAAAGTTCTCCAGACACGGCATAGAGTTCATATGGTTATTGATTTGATGTTAAGGCATTTTTGGATGGTATTTAGGAACCTCGGCGATAGGCAAAGCTATGATTTGCCTAGCCAAGCATATCCATTTTCCTCAAAATACGGTTGGTTTTAACTGGAGCAGGTTCCAACTTCTCCATTGTTTGAAAATGACAGCTGTATAACTTTTTTTTGAAGCACAAGCTAAATGTGAAGCAAAATCTGACGGATTTCTCCCAAGAGAAATCTGAATGCACTTTCAGAAAACTTGGAAATAAAACAGCAAGAAAAATCTTAATAAATCGCCTTCACAAGCAAAATCAACATCAACTGACTCCTTCAAAAAGAAAAGTCTGAATAATTATCTCTTTTGTTCTCCCTACTATTTATACTTTCTCTGCCAGCTACCTTCCATTGTTTGTATGATCTGAGATCTTGATAAGCCCCCCCTTGCTGCTTTGTTTCAAAACAACACGTTCTAAAAATAACTTCAATTTTTTTACTCTAACTTTCTTACTTTAAAGTTGGAATTTTATTAATTAAAAAGCAAGAAAGAAAATGCCATCTTTAATTAGACTTGAACGGCTCACTAATTAAAATATACATTCTTTCATAAATGTTTGTGGGCTTATCTCAAAATCAAATCATACTAAATATTTTAATAAAATTTGAACAACAATATATTTTTATTTTACAATAGAATAAGCATTTTATTTCAGCAGAATTTTGCATTAATTCATATATATACGCTAGATGTATATATATGTATATATATGTTTGACTAATAGGTTATGCAATTTTTATCAATAGAATGAAATTTATTTAAAATAAAATATTTAACTGTAATACACATTTAATAAGCATAATTATTTTTAACTCTAATGCAAAACCCTGCTGATATTGAACTATAAACTTAATTTAGGTCTACAATACTAATTAAGTTTATAGGAAGATGTGAAGCATGGATCGGACTTCAGATCCATTGCTTCATTTCCCAATAGTTAGTGAGCAAAAAAAAAATGTTTTAAAAAAAAAAATGCTGTTGCTTCAGGTCAGAGGTAAGAATTTGTACCAGGTGAGTTCAAGCCTACTCTTTGTTCACTGTAATGTTTAATTTGCTACTACTAATAATCTTTCTATATGTTACTATAAAACGGTTTATCCATCATTCACTCTCCTATATTTTAAATTAAGTCCGTGTTGTTTTAGTCTCGAGCTATATTTATGTTTTTAATTTCTAAACTTTCCGGGATCCGGTGGTATATACTGCCTTGTATTTTTGGACGGGTTCATGACCCTATCATTTTGGTTTTCTTCTAAGTTCCCATAATCAATGTAAGTTAGTATCCGAATCGTGCCTTGAATATCCTGCATTTGAGTGCCTATTAATATTTTCCTAATCCAGGGTGGCATGTTGTGTCTAATCATCCTTACTATCTGCATTTCTGGATAATTGAATGCAGTTAGGGCTTTAATGCGATTTACCTTGCCTAACAAAAAACTGAGCATAAGTCTCTTGATGGTTAGCTGGGTATGTTTCATGCATTATGGAATACATCAAACCTTCCTGCCGCTCTGCACTCCAGTACATTGACATTATTGCCTTCTCATATTCCATAATTGTTTGCGGTTGTATAGATAGAGTATTCCACCAGTCTCTGGCAGATTCTTTTAAATGATGACTGGAGATCGCCACTTTTTCTTGTTCAGTCATATTCTGGAACTTGAAAAACATCTTTAAACTATCAAGGTGGTGTCTAGGGTTTCCACCCGGTTCCCCTCTAAAACCTTGTATGTGGATAAACTTTGCCACAGAAGATGTTACAGGGTTAATTATTATAGGCGTAAGGATTTGGTTACCTTGTTGCGCCTTGATTGGATTGATCTGTTGATGAATGTTCATTTCCTTTTTATCCACATCCATCTGTCCATTGTCTTCTCCCTCCTGTATTTGATGCTCGACCGACGTGTCCCAGGCATACATATCCTTCTCTACTTCATTATCGATCAATGATTTAGGTTGTGTATCCTCTTGTTTCTGTTGCCATTTTAACTGAGTATCCTCATCTGGCCATACTCTTGTTCTGGTATGTTGTTGCTGGAGACCCATGTTTTCCTCCAAACGGTTCAGTCGTTGTGATGTCACATTCATGAATTCTTGAAACATGTTCCTCATCATTTCCCTTTCATGTCTCACTTCTTTGATGAAAGCATCAAAGTTATACTCTTCATTATGAGTACCTGTTGGCCTCTTGGGAATATTGAGTACTACCTCCTCCTCGCTGTCATAATGTGCATCCGTCTGTTGGTCCATTTTTTTTTTTGCTATTTTGCTACAGAAAGTCACAATTTATTTCTAAACGTATTTTAATACAATCTATATAAGTATATTGTATTATGTATATCTAGGAGCTATATCCTGTATGTGCAGAAAAAATTTTAGTTCTATCTAAAAAAATAAGTCAATATTCTAAATTCTTTATTTATGTTTTCAGAAATTAACTTTGCCTACCTCACGAGGTCCTATTTTAACCCTATGCCTATATGTATCTGTTTATACATGAAAATATAAAAAATCCTGCCGTGTCTGTCTTTAATAACTATACCCCATATTATTCTCGTCACTTTACTTTATTTATATTTCATTAAAATATCATTGCTATGTTAATATAACTGAAATAATCCACTTACAGCTTGACCTGGCTTTCTCTGACACCTGAAACAACTAAAAAATGCATTTACATTAATACAAGTATATATATATAAAGAAATATGTGAGCAAAATATACATGTCATGTTCAAAATTATTTTGGCTCACTACACATACATTGTTATTTTTATCATCTACTATAATTTAGTTTATTTGATATCCGATATGAGAGATTGCACTTGCCGACAAATTTATTTGAAAAGGGCGCCAGTCGACAAGACAATGGCCATATCAAATATACATATTACTGGATAATGATCCAAGCACACATTTATAAGGGTTTATAAAGTTTCAATGCAATTAAAATTTTACTTTGCGTTTCAGTTCACTTTAAAAAAAATTTAATTTGATCCTGCTGAACGAAAAAAATAATCTCTGCATGAATAAGTAAATGCTATTTTAAATGACACTATATTATTTAAATCTAAGACGTATAACAACTAAGTACGGTAATTTGTCTGACCTGGGATCGAAACCAGTTACCATTTTGGTCATGACACACAAAAAAAATTTAAACAGCCTAAAGTACGATTAACAAAATAAAATATATACAAAAAAAATTAAAATAGAAGTAAAATCCCATGATAACTGCCACTCCGAATTATGAACCTGGGATCGAAACCAACTACCATTTTGGTCACAACCCGAAATAGATGAACAATTATCAAGCAATTTTACAGAATCACGCATTGAGATCAAAAACTGTTTCAAAAAAACATTTATATAAAAATGGGTTTTACCAAACTATAACGAAGTGTATACCATATACACCCATATATATGAATATGTACACACCAAATAAGCATATATATGACTACATATAAATATACAAACAGATATACCTATACAAATATTTCTTTTATTATTATGTACATGGCTTTATTAGAACAAATGTCATATTGCAAACCGCATACTCCTATTATTTCAGGCAAGTAACGCTGGTCACAACTATGACACGGAAACAACAATTGCAGACATAGACCTATTATTTCAGGCTACTCAGCAATTCTGAACTCTAAAGTGTAAGGGGTCTTCACCTAAACGGTTACTCAAGGAATCTTCATAAACGATCACTACAAAAACAAGGGCTTCACCTAACGGTTACTCAAAAGGTCTTCACCTAACGGTTACTCAATAAATGATTCAATAGCATAATCCGAAATGGAGAAAAAAAAATCTTAACTAAAGGGTGGCTGACATATATGTTATACAAAAATATAAATTAAACGACATACGCATTTACTCTTTATTAAGTTGAAAATTAAGTTTGCTATTTTATTAACAAAACTTATATATATTTGGTAGGACACGTAATTACAAAATATTTAACAGTGAACGAGAATTTTGCATGATTATAGCATTCATTTTATATAAAAACGAAATGCAGAGAAAGTGAAAAAAAAAATGTTTGTTAACACCATACACTGACATGTGTAATTTTGACTTATCAAAGCTTTCAATCTATGAAAAAAAAAAAATTATATTAACGAAAAAAGGTTATCTAAGATATTTACAACAATTTATCCAAACGGAAATAAAAATCTATTATGTAACTGTACTTTCTTTTACTCAAAATCTTAACACTACCGTTTATACTATATTTCGAAAAAACATTATTATTCCAAACTTTTTCATATTTGAGCGATACTAAAAACAATCTAAAGTACGAAAGCTAATTTAAGGGTGGGCGGGTGGGTATATATTTGACACTTCACCTTATCGAAGCTATCCACTTTATACGACAAAAAAAATATGGCGCACTGGCCATGACGTGAACTACTCATTAGGGAAAAAAAAATTACTTCAACTCTGAAATCTTCTTTTCTAATCACACACACAAAAAAAAACAACTGACGGCGTGTTAACCTTTTAAATATAAAACATTCATTTCATATATATCAAACTCGGAAAAAAAAATGTTTAGCTTATGGCACATTTAACTTCTTAATTAATTAAAAAAAATGACATTTAGCTCACGTTAGGAAACCAACTTAAAAAAAATTATACATATATTATTTTATATAAATACATTAAACTAAAACTAGCTTCTCAGGGTACTGTTAAAAAAATTTTTTTTTGAAGAAAAGAAAAAAAAATGACACTCGTCCACGTTGTTAACGTCAGAATCGGAAAAAAAATTATACGTCTACCCATATTTTCCTTAATCTAAAACAGAAAAAAGAAAAACATTCTACACACACACGAATGTTATACAGGGCATTGCAGGGTATGGAAAAATTTCGAATAGCCACACGATGGGCATCCAGAATGCAGAGAAAAAAAAATCTACTGTGACAGTCAGATGATGTGTGTAGATTTAACCCAGTTCGAATACTAGGCGAAAGTACCTCAAGGCCAACCATACGCGAGATATAAATCAAGAATACGTATGACCTCTGCCCATTCGCCTGTTCTCGAGGCCTGATCACAAACAAACAACACCATCTGAGCCATGCATAAATTATTTTTCAACCGCCACAAAGCTTAGCAACAGCGGTAGAGACATGGACGGGAAATCCTAAAGAGCTAAAAGCTAAATGTGTAAAGTACATAAAAAGATGTGTTGGTGTTTGCGTTTTACGTGGCCTGGATCATTGAAAAGTAAAAACAAAGCATTTAATATAACTAAGAAACTCAAGTTTTTGATAATTAAATAATGTTTAATGAATGGCTTTAAAATATGAATAAGGCTTTAATGGGCCTCCGCTATTCCCCTAAATTACTGGAACAAACTAATTAGACAATAAAAAGAAAACAAGTTAATAGGTTTGCGGTCAAATTCTTTTCTTCCCAATTTTATTAAAAAATTCCAACTCGATCTTCTCGATAAAGTACGATAGATAATAAAAACCTTTTGCAAAGCATTTCTTATGGCTTTGCGCTAAAAACCGTGTTTAAAATTGACTTAGAACGTATATAGCTAAATCAAATATACGTGATAAGCAAATGGCGGACAAAAGAGGTGTTATCAAAGAGATCAAGTTGGCACACAAAAGAAACTGACTTGGATTTAATTAACAACATAAATAAAATTGGAAAGAGATTTCAAATGACAAAAAGTTAACTATTAAATTTAACCGCAACGAAATACTAAATATTTACAATGGTTAGTAAGGAAGAATAGCGAAGGTAAAAAGGTTACATATAGCTAGATGATCCCAAAATATATTTAAGGTTAATTCAAAAAATGTTTACATAGCAAAGACATATATTTTAATACAACAATAAAACAATACGAATCAAAAGTAGCATACGAGATAGTTTAATATAGTAGATACGATACCGTCCTTTTTCCGTGATGTTCCCTACGGCGATCCGTTGGCTTGATCCGACCGACGATAGGTGTTTGTTCGGACAATGAAAATATGAAGTATGGCTTCCATGAAAAGTTCTCCAGACACGGCATAGAGTTCATATGGTTATTGATTGGATGTTAAGGCATTTTGGATGGTATTTAGGAACCTCGGGATAGGCAAAGCTATGATTTGCCTAGCCCAGCATATCCATTTTCCTCAAAATACGGTTGGTTTTAACTGGAGCAGGTTCCAACTTCTCCATTGTTTGAAAATGACAGCTGTATAACTTTTTTTTTGAAGCACAAGCTAAATGTGAAGCAAAATCTGACGGATTTCTCCCAAGAGAAATCTGAATGCACTTTCAGAAAACTTGGAAATAAAACAGCAAGAAAAATCTTAATAAATCGCCTTCACAAGCAAAATCAACATCAACTGACTCCTTCAAAAAGAAAAGTCTGAATAATTATCTCTTTTGTTCTCCCTACTATTTATACTTTCTCTGACAGCTACCTTCCATTGTTTGTATGATCTGAGATCTTGATAAGCCCCCCCTTGCTGCTTTGTTTCAAAACAACACATTCTAAAAATAACTTCAATTTTTTTACTCTAACTTTCTTACTTTAAAGTTGGAATTTTATTAATTAAAAAGCAAGAAAGAAAATGCCATCTTTAATTAGACTTGAACGGCTCACTAATTAAAATATACATTCTTTCATAAATGTTTGTGGGCTTATCTCAAAATCAAATCATACTAAATATTTTAATAAAATTTGAACAACAATATATTTTTATTTTACAATAGAATAAGCATTTTATTTCAGCAGAATTTTGCATTAATTCATATATATATACGCTAGATGTATATATATGTTTGACTAATAGGTTATGCAATTTTTATCAATAGAACGAAATTTATTTAAAATAAAATATTTAACTGTAATACACATTTAATAAGCATAATTATTTTTAACTCTAATGCAAAACCCTGCTGATATTGAACTATAAACTTAATTTAGGTCTACAATACTAATTAAGTTTATAGGAAGATGTGAAGCATGGATCGGACTTCAGATCCATTGCTTCAATATATATATATATATATATATATATATATATATATGGCTAAAACATGCCATTATCATCACCCAGCTCTCAA
>JAQFVV010000118.1:1835202-1955058 GCA_028023455.1 Epiperipatus broadwayi | reverse complement strand
CTCATATAGATTGCAAATCTTTTGGCAAATAAACTTTCTATATTCACTGACATGAGGTGTCCTCACCATTACTTGATCACACACATTAAAGAATTGATAGTAACTTTTGAAACCACATTTTCATTGTAGGCTTCTTTGTACCATCAAGCAGTATGCCTGCTGTCAGTCATTTTTACATTAATAAGAGGCTTTTCCATTCCTGGAAAATCAGTTTTGAACAACTTGGGTCATGTTTCCAAAAATGTAAACATATCAGAGTGAACCTGGTAGATTCATTCTTTGTCCAATTAATATAGTTTAAAATGTCTGGTAAATGTTTGACCAATTCAAATGCTGTTTGCACATAAATACAGAACAACATACCCAATTACCACATCATTCTTTCACAGTGGTTGGACTGAGGGATCCAAATTGAGATTAATACATATCCTAATTTTAATCATTTGGCTTATTTTGCTCAATCATTTAAGATGAAAAAGGTCCCCTGATCGGATATGATGGTTCACGGCTTTCCCACCAAAGAAATATATTCCCTTTGCACAATATGCATGGTGTTCCTCATGTTGGCTTGGGTGATGGGATATGCAAACACTAGTTTGGAAAATTCATCATAGACAACCTAGATATACTTCAAGATTGGCAGTGGGCCACAAAATTCAACTGCAACCATTTCCTTATGCTCTCTTGTGATCATTGAGAATATTGATGCCGTACATTTCCTGTTTGTGGGCTTCACCCCTGACAAATTTCACATTGCCCAATAATTGCCACAACATTGCCACACATATACAGTCAGTATAACCACTTCTTAATCCATTCTTCAGTCTTCATTATCCCATAGTGGCCCGACCTGTTTTGCATGTGTGCCACATTTGCAATCATCATATGCCACATGATGACCTAAGCTCCACTCTGCTGAAGTTTTCTTAATTCTGTCTCATAGCACATCTTGCCCCAGTTTAAATATCTGAATATTCTTTTGACCAAACCTCCGATCTTAGATTCCTTATCTTCCAACCGGTCGAACACCAGCTGAAGTTGTTTGGTTCTCTCTCTCTGAAGATGATTGAGGCATCCCAAATTATTTTTAAGTCCTTTGTCTGCTCTCAGTTCTATGCTCACTATATATAAATTATTGGCTCCTAGATTGTGTGATTGTGTGTCCACTGGATTATGACTGAGGGTGTCAGTGTTAACATTCTCAGACCCCTTGTAATACCTCATGGTATAGTAGTATTCTTGGAGGTACAGGTTCCAAAGTACCAATCTGCTAGTTAAGAGGTAGCTATGGTTGATAAATTTAAGACTCTTGTGGTCAGTAACCACAATGTACTCTGAACCCAGTAAGTGTGCAAAACTTTTGAATTGCCAAAACCATTGCCAACACCTTTTTTCAGTGGTTGTATAATGTATCTCTGGACATTTAATCACTCTGTTTAGAAAATACAATACACCCATCCTCCCATATTCTTGCTCCTGAGCCAAGGTTACTCCAAGGTCATGTCCACTGCTGTCAGTCTGAACTATGAATGGTTTCAAAATGTCAGGAAAGGCTAGCATAACATGCTGTAGGAATCCTAACTCTTATAAAAGCTTGTTCCTGCTCTTTCATCCATTTCCACTCACTACCCTTTTTTAATAACTTCACCATTGGCTCCATCCTTTCAGAAAACCTTTCCTAAAATCAGTTGTAGAATGTATTCAGCCCCAGAAATGATTAGATCTGCTTCTTGGATCTAGGTGTTGAAAAGTGGTGGATGTCAGAGATCTTGCCTGTGTGCAGTTTGAGTCCCTGATTGCCGCCACCATGTGTCCAAAAAAGACCATCTCTTTCCAAAACAGCGTGATCTTCTTGAGATTTATTTTTATGGCCTTTTTATCACATTTCTCTAGAAATAATCCTACTTCACATATGTGTTCTTTAATATCTGTCAAGGCTATCAGCATGTCATCCATTAAATCATAAGCTGATCTAAGCACCTAAATAACCACACTCCACTGTTTATTAAGCCAAAGGGCATCCTGTTGAACTAATATTAATGACCCTCATTTCTGAATTACATGTATTGGTGATCTTCTAGGTGTAACCTTATTTGCTAATAACTGATGGTCAAATCAAAGTTCAAAAATATCTTCCATTGTGTTTTCCTCAGTAACTCTTGCATGGCAGGTGGCACAGTGGAGTCCGGTACAGTCACTTTATTTAACTGTCATCAAGACATAATCTTATAGACCCAAACTTCTTTTTAACCACCACCACAGGTTGCAATATGCTGATGAGCATTCTGATATAATTCTCCACTTTAGCATCTCATCTCTCTGTTCTTTCATTTCCTTTAAGTATTGGTGTGAAATGGGATGTGATCTAGCATGCTCACATTAATTTTTTGCTCAAATCCTTGGATAAACTTTGGCATGTCAGAAAAAACCTTGATGGTATTTCAGACTTGATGGTATTTAGTCAATGTTTGTTATAATAGACTATCTTGAACTTTCCCTTCTACTTTCATTTCATCAATCCTGTTAGCTTTAAGTTATCTCAGGTATCCTCCTCTAGGTATAGAGTCCCTATTCATCATTGGGCCTCTCTGCAATATCACTTTACCCCCACACATGGTTTAACCCCTTTCCTAGTCAAGGTTACATTTGTATCTAATTGAAAAATCTGATCTCAACAAGGCCTCATGTACTAAACCTTTCATTAAAAGGAACACATGTCAAGCTATTTCTGTTAATTTTTAGATATATCCATATTGGCTTGGGCTTTACTTTAGCTCTCCAGTTGTCTACCATTGCTACATGAATCATTTTAGAGAGAGAATTGGTATTTCTGATTGTCCTCTTCTAATTTGGTCATATAATCTCTCTGCTACTACTAATATCTGGATGCCTGAATTCATGAGGATTTCAACTGTCATTGAACCCATCTTTGCAGAGATGTTGGAGCATGTCTGGCATGCATACCCTGGAACCCGGTTTTTTCCAGAACATTTTAAATTTCCTACACTTTTTACCCCCTGCTTAATAGTGTCTGTGTCTCCTTTGGACCTAAGCTTAGGCTCCTTCATCTGACTTCTTTCTATATACAATTCTAGTTGGCTCAATATTTTACCAATCGTCCCCACCCATCTTTTTCCAAGCATCCATCTGATATCATTGGGTAACTTTCTGCATGTCATTTCTACAATCTGTTCCTCTGATAATTTACATGCCTCTAGAGTCCTTATTGTAGCCAGATGCCACCTAAAATGTATGTATGCTTCTCCATTATATTCTTTAAACTTCTGCCTACCACTTAGGCTTTCATTCTTTCTTTTATCTCTTCATTACAGAATATATTGTCTAATGCTTTTTTATACTCCAGAAATGTTTGAAGTTGATGACTCAGTGAATTCTACCATGTCCCTGCATGTTTATCTAGGTAGTGGTAAGCTATGACTACTTGGTGTTTATCCGCTAACTTATAGTACTTATAGTATTTTTTGAAGACTCTTGAGGTTCTCTATGGGTGTCTTCTCTTTTCCTCCTCCATATATAGCTCTTATCTTCTTCAACTTCTTCCTTTTATTTATATATATATATATATATATATATATATATATATATATATATATATATATATATATATATATATATATATATATATATATATATATATATATATATATATATATATATATATATATACTATTATGGCTAAAACATGCCATTATCATCACCCCAGCTCTCAGTGGTACAATGACTGACCCACCTGATATGATCTTCCTCCACTCATTTCTACCCTATGGGAAGATAATGTTTTGTACTATCACAAATATTGTTAAACCCCTATATTATGAATTATGTGATTTTATATATCTCACTGAACAATCACCATCGATCATAAATGTTATTTTCTATTCTGACTATTTGAGAACTTTTCTGGAATTATATCTATATATTGCAAAATATGCCATCATTTAAATATATATTTAAACTTGTCATAATCACTTGTATTTAAACTTGTCATAATCACTTGTTTTTGTCTGACTGATTAGATAATACTTTCTGTTTTCTCTATTTTTTTTTTTTTTTTTTTTAAAAAAACAAAGAAAATTATTCTCCAAATTTCATAGGGAAGCCCTTGTTAAATCTCATTCTCCAACCTTCACCACCCCTTTCATTGGGAAGCCATATTATTTAAATCCTTGCTTCTAGTAGTTATAATTATGAGCATCAGATATGTCTGACCACAAGCACCAATTTTACCAATTAATAAGAATTATATCCAAAACAAAAAATGGTTCCAGTGAATTTTTATGGGTTAACTTATTTAGAATAGCTCAATCTCAAGGTCTGGGAGACAACATCTATTGGGAGAATAAAGCCTAGATTATCTTAGAAGGAAACATCATTTATACCCTTTTATAATTTTTGTATCCACTATGAGAATTTTATTTTTTCTCTTAGAGATATACGGCCATGAATATCAGTAAACTTTTATAAATAATAACTGAGAAGTTAGAATAATCTTGTAATTCAAATTAATACATAATTATAGTTTAAAATTCTAATATTTATTAATACATTTATATATTAATACCTCAAACATAAGACTCATTCATTCCTATATATATATATATATATATATATATATATATTGTAACCTCTCATCACCAATAACTATCACTAACAAATACTCGGGACACCAATTCTACGAATAAACTATCAAACTAATCTTATTTTAAAACTATCAATGAGGCTCTTGAATAAAGTTTTACCTTGACCTAGCTTAGTTGAGAGATACAGAGGTCTATGAGGTGTAAAATGTACATTAGATGTGGGAGGAAATATTATAACTAATAGAAAATAAAACATATATCAAATTCTAAAATAAATAAGAATTATATTGGTAAAATTCTACCATCTAAAATGAACTAATTATAGTCTATACTTCACCTCCTCCCATCATCCACATGCATTGAACAACTTCTACAATATTAGAAAAATAAACTAATAACTAAAATGTAGTGTTTAATCACTGTACTGGGCAGTAAGTTGGAACTAAATATAAAATAATCCTAACATTATTGAACTTTTAATTATACATTAATCTAAACTAGTTAACTGAATTTATTATTTAATCTGAATTAAAAATTGAACATCTCAGGGAAATTACTTATTGCATGCTTAATCTAAAATCTCTACCTCTCAACAATTACTATTTATTATTATGAAAATAATGATGTAAATTAAGCAATACCCTAACCAAATAATGGCAGTTAGATAATGAAAGAAATCGGGCACATTTTGATTTCATTTCATCATTTAAACAATTAACAAATGATAAACCCTTTTTAGAAAATCAGTAAATAATTGACATCTCATACAGTGTTTGGATCAAGGAAATCAATATCATCATATCTGGATGTTTATCATTAAATTAAATGAAAAGTACAATCATATCATATTAAATAAAATAAATGTGTGAGCATGTGTGGAAATATGAAATACGAATGTATGTTAAAGAAAAATTCTGAATACAATTTTGAATAATAAAACATTTATTAACAAAATTAAAAATAGTTAAGCAAACATTTAATTTCTTTCTAATTGGTACAAGTACAAGTTCTAGATGTATTTAGCATCACTGGTTAAAATTTACATAAGGATAGATAACACAATATAATTTTCTAATTTCTAATCTGACACATCTCATCTATCAAAGCATCTTGATAGACTTATGGAAACACATTATATTTTAACACTAACATAATGAACCAAAATAAAATCTTTACATTTTATTGCAAAAATGGTTTTCAATTATCAGTCACTTCTGATAAACATATGGAATTGAAGTAGCATAGCCCTAAACTACGAAAAATAAACTACAAAATTTACTCTATATTCGACATCTTATTTTTAGCACTCCCAAATTATCTATTAGTTGGTAAGTCTATGATAACTAACATATGATTAAATATTTATATTCAATTATAACATAAAACTAAAATTTTTGGCATTTACTTCAAATGCATATTAACTAAAAATTAATAAAGTAAAAGGGGTTTGAAACCTAAGAATAATATCAAACTACATTTTGCAAAATGAAATAAACATCTCCATTAATTAAATATATTCTGTCTTTGCAAAAATGAAGTAAAAAATTATATTAATTAACTATGTTTTATTTTGCCAAACTAGAAATAAATAATTCTACTAATTAATTATATTTTATCTCTTTTGCTTGCTTACTCAATGATGATTGACTATTATGAAAATTGATGATGTGAAACTTAAATAATAAATACAACATGATTTGAAATGATAATTAAAGTTATACATTAATGATGGATTTTTCCATATCTTTCAAATTAATACTTTATGCATGAGTCTGTATTATGCTATGTGTCATAGAATAAATAATTAATACTAATCAATCCAATCAGTTTAATTATGCATTTGTAATATATCATAATACAGACGAAGACAATCAAGCTTTAATCACTAACTTTACTTCAGCTGTTTTATAAGAAAATCAATTCTGCTTTTATTCTTCTTTTATCAATAAATTATCTGGCACTTGGCTATAAGTATAAGATGGAAAAACATTCAATAAGCACATGGGGGTAAAAGATTTTTACAATTCAAATCATATAAATAACAACACAACAACTCCCAAGTCTACTTCTGAGATTAAATAAACTGGTGGGAATAAATATCATTACCACATAATCAGGGAGATAAAATACTTATCTTCATATACTCTAATTCATAATATCAAATATCAAAACTGGAGGATTCAATCTACTCCTATCAAATACTTCAATACACAAAAGGGAAAGATTACTTGATCCCATACAATACAATAGTCAATCTACCCATATCAAATATTCAAATACAAAAGAGGAGAGATTACTAAATCCCATAAAATACTATAAAACATCAATAACTTTACTCTGTATCACCACTGGATACTTTTCCATTCAAAAATAATAAAGAATAATAAATTCATACTTAAATAAATCTCTAATCTTTCCAAATCAATTGACCATTCTCTTCCTCTGAAACCGATAGGTTTTATATCATTTTTACTTGAAATTTACACCTTATTTTAGTTGAATTTAATAATACACACACATATACAAGCATAATAATACACAGACAATTCAAATCTCAGTAAGCAAAGAACTACTGTAAAAATATCAATTACTAACTGTAAAAGCAATAATGGATAAATATTTCATATCTGATAATATAATATTTATGACTTGGTAACATACTAATGATGGTTGAAAAACAAGGCAATAATTTCTGTTGGCAAGGTAAGACAAAATAATCTTTTTTATATAGTGCATTTGCATTAGCACAAATTTAAAGTAAAAGTTTGACTTACATAAATAATAAAGCTTTATATTCTAGGTTAAATATTTATTGAAAATAATTATTTTCTAATCTATTGAAAAATGCATAGATATACTATAAGAATCTATATAATGAGCTCCTTTTTAGAAAAGCTGTTAACCCCTTCAGCATTAAATGGACGTCTCTCTCCTTTTTTTTTACCATGCATGTATATTTATAATATAACATACAATAAAACTTATACTAAATTAATAAAAAAAAATTACCTAGCATAGTAATTTCTTCATATTATGCCTTTAATGAGACGTTCTTGTAGAAAATAATAATAAATATAATAATAAAAATCATAAAACACTTCTTAAACTATCTATCTATTAAATATTAAATAATACTAACAATAACTAAAGTTCTTTTTTTCTTCATTTTCTTGGTTGTAAAAACGAAAAGTTTATTGATAGTTTATAAATGACATCACTTGGTCATATCTTAAGTAATAAAAATTATTAGCCCAAAGAAAAATACTGACGAATACATAACACATGTTCCTGCAGGAAGACAAACAATATTATTTTTAATTCATAATAGTAGTATTCAATGTTCTTAGCAATAAGCTAATGAAATTGCTGTTAACATTATAGACAGGATATTTTTTTATTAAGCAATAAACACTTTATCATGATGTGAATAAAGTAATAATTCATTATTCATTCAGGGAATATATTCAAGCATTTATTTTATATCTTCAGAGCCATTCATAAATGCATATAATTATTTAACTGATAATATTTACTTAAATTTCTGTTTGTTGGTTGGCAATATTTTACATAAAGAAATCCACCTTAAATGAGAAGTGCAATTAGCAAAGTAAAGTCATATTCAGTTTTATCTATTTTTATAAATTCATTTCTCACAGTAATGGGATAAATAATTAGATAATCTATTAAATTATACATTTAGTCTTATTTTTCTAATAGGCAAAAATACAAATAGTCAAGCAAGTGTTCCAATAATAATGACAATAAAATTAAATGATTCATACATGCCTTTCTCAACATTCTCCTTTGTTACCCAGCACAGATTTATTATTTGGAGTTTTTGACATGTTTAATAATAGTTTGCACACTTTTTTATCATAATAAATGTATACAATTCCTCCATTAATACTATACTTAAATTTTAAAAAAAATAATTTTCAAAAACAAACAAACATTCTTTTTTCTTCTTTCCAATTAGGTTTAAAGTTTAAATAAAGCAAATTTAAAATACTATTATGCATTCCCATTCTTTCTTTAATATCAGCAATTAAATTTAAATAATATATAGTATAGACACTTACATGCATTTCAAACAATGGTTGGAACACCTAGTTAGCTTAAGAATAGAGTCAATGTACCTCTTAGTGTTGTTTATGATCTCATATCTGGGAACCAATATTATATTTTTATACTTTCAACTTGAATTTTGGAAGATTTGGCTTATAATAAAAAAACTATACTATTAAACTTTGTTAATAAAATGAATCTGAAGATGAATCAGTAGTAGAAAATTTGTCAGCAATCTCTTATAGGATTGTAATTAATCCTTTTATAGATTTTAAAATATTACCTAACATTTATTCTTCCAATAGTCCAAGGTTATCTGAAAGTTCAAAGATCACCAGACAGAAACTTTCTCCTCTCATTGCACTGAACTTTTTAATTTATGCAAGAAACTTTCTTGTCTTGAAAAAAAAAGTGGAGAAAAAAACATCTTTTAAATAAATAAAAAATATTAAATATTAAATTGAACTAAGAATTAAATATTCTGTACTTCCAAAGCAACACAAAAAAACTAATGACAATTGTTTTAACAAATAAAAATATTTTATAGTATATTTGTTGTTTAATAATTCACCAGTCTATTAATCCATTAATTCACTTAAGATATAATTAAGCTGGTTTTTAACACTATTAGTTATGAAATTAAATATTTGGATATGAGATATGATATTTAATGGTTTAGTGAAGCATATGAATGAAAAATGGAGTTGAATAATGATACAGACATACATGGATATTTACAAATAATAAACTACAGATACCAAACTGATATGACTAAATGACTATTTTAAATGATGATGAGTTAAACATATTTCACTTTTTATGCTATAAATTAAAATATTAAAAGCAAATGAACTAGAGAATCATTCAAACAAATCTTAATACTGTTCTGTAAACAAATAAAGCAAATTAGCATTAACTCAAACTAAACTGACTATTTTTGTGATAAGCTACCCCCTATCCTATCATTAATTATACACTAAAGTAAGATACTAAACATCCAATAATCTTTCAAACTACATCTACAAGTACTTCTAATCATAGTTTTAAGTCATTAACAAAAAATTTAAAATTTTTCACAGTATTTCATTTTTTTTAAAATAAGATGATATCAGATGTTACTGATATAATATCACACAATTACAATTAATATTTCTAGTGCCAAACCAGAAGGTCACAATATATATATATATATATATATATATATATATATATATATATATATATATATATATATATATATATATATATATATATATATATATATATATATATATATATATATCAGTATACACATTCATGAAACATTGCAACTATATGTCAGATGTATTTATTAAATGATTTAATCTACATTTAGAATTCCTTTTTTTAAGTTGGGATAAAGTAAATATTTCTTAATTTATTATTATATGTTCATTTTATATAGAGAGAGAAAAGTCATAGTTACCTTCTTTGAGTGCAAATGTTCACATGTTTAAGGCAGATGATCTGTAAGCTTACAGTATTACAATGGTGATTTTTAGTGACAATTGTTGGTCTAGAAGATGATGAGAGATTTCATAACATGTTCACATATGATAATCCATCCTAGAGATTAAGTAGGTGATTCTAAAATTGAGAGCATGAAAGTTCTTGCTGTTTGGAGTTCCACTATCACTTCAATTGTTTGAAATAGATTGCTAAAATCTCCATAGATAAAAGTCATTGTGGCAGTGAGGTCACAAAATAGCAATACACTGGGCCTGTTTAATGAATTCACATATTTTTTTTACCCCAGCATTTCAATGGAATCCATTCTTATTAATTTTTATTAATTAATAAAATCAATTTATTAAAATTTACTTTCCATGCTGATTTATTTATAGTGGTCTTTTTTCCAAATCACTCAAAAATCAAATATATATATATATATATAGTTCTTTTCTTTTATCTCTCTTTCATCTCACATTATTTTTGTATATCCATATACCAATGACCATTATCTCCTGAATGATTTTAGCACGGTCAGATTTCCATTGTCCCAAAATACTAAATGGACAGTTTTTGAAATTCTGACAAGAGTCATTAACTGAAATTGCCCATGGCACAACTTTCAACACCCTTTTATTACTCTCTCTCTGGTTAAAAATGATGTTGGCTTCAGGTTGCTCAAATTCTGTCATATTTAATGCTACAGTAAAGATTTTGCAGTCTTTTTAAAGTTTAGAAAAAGTTCTGTAAGACGCTGCTCTCTCTTGTATTATTTTACAGGTAAAAAATCAATAATATTCAAGTTTTAGTTTTAACAAAGGAAGAGGGCAGTCCATTCTTGGCACTGGTTGGAAGTTAATTGTAGAGGACAAAGAAAATTGCTTGTCAATTTTTACCGCTGATTGTTTTTGTTACATTTTGAAAGTGATAAATGAATGTTTTAGACCATTTTAAAAGTATGTTTTGACATGTTATTAATTATTTTGATAAGATATCCTAAAAATAAACTTATTTTAGAAAAATAGTTAAGATTTTAGAAAAATTATTTACTTTTCTGCTATGTAAAATTGAGAAAGAAATCACTGACATCAGCAACACTTTTTAGTTGGTTACTAATGTTCATTTTAGATTCACCACTATCGAATATTTTTTATAATTATAAATAAAAATTTATTTTTGAATAAACTTTTGTTCACTTTCATAACCTGACAAATTATTAATATACTTTTTACAAATTAAAGTAATGTGAATATAATATTAAAAGATTAATATATTTTTATGGCTGAGATTGTGAATTGACCAATTAAAAGTTTAGATTTTTACCTCACTCGGCCAATAAAATTAATTGTCATTTAAAGAGTTAAGAAACATGTGCTACTAATGATATTATTTCAATAACTATAACTTTTGGTAATAAACAACAAAATATATATAGAATAAAATATAAAATACAACTCTGTGCATAACCGCTCCTCTTCATATTTACATACAAATCTATCTGTTAGTAACTAATTTTATGCAACATCATAACAACACCTGTAATAAATATATATATGTATATGTTCATGCCTATGAATGGTTAATGTATTTAACTCAACTTCTTGTGGCTCTCTGGCAGCCCTAATGAATCTGGGATAACCACCCCTCATACTTGATTTTTAAATCTCTGAATTATATAATTATATATATATATATATATATATATATATATATATATATATAATGTAGAGGAATTGGCAGTCCTCATTATTTATAACTTACAAGCTTAAGAGATAGGGTCATGTGATCTATGACTCTTATTTTGACTAATACACAGTGTGTTTTTAAATGAGTGTGTAAAATATCTAATTACTTGGATTTGTGATTATAGTAGCAACTATTTTTTTAAATTTTTAATAACTAGCCAAATAAAATGCATTTGAATATAATAAATTCTTTAAATGTGTGTGTTTGGGTATCCAATGTCTTACATTAGGACATACGTTTTTATTGTGAAGTAAATAAATTTTCAATTTTTAATAACTAGCCAAATAAAATGCATGTTCAATATGTAGTATCACACTCAGGGCCAAATATAAGTTCATTATTACAAGCTCCTCACCTACTTATAATGCTGAATGTATTGTCAAATGAACACAATTCTTGATTCGTCTTTTTTTTTCATATGTCAAAGCATTGACCAGAAAGCAAACCTGAGCCAGCTACTTGAAAGGCAGCTATGCTAACCATAAGGCCACCCTTGATTCTTCTTATTCTATCATTTTTTTAAAAAATGTTCTAATGTTTTATATTCATTATAATGACACAGGACATAATGAAATTTAATTTCATAATTCTTGATCTAATATAGCACCGAATTTATGTCAACATCTCTAACCTACATAATGAATGTACAAATATCCTCACAGAAACATCCCTTTTTAAAAAAAAGAAAATGAACATTGCATTGATCCTCATAGAGTTAGAATTGTTTTCTGTAAAAGCAATAATTGAAAAATAAAATATAATAAACCACATATTCAGATAGTTCTACAGCTAAGAGTAACTTCATAAATAGCATTTAACAGCATGAATTACAATATATAAGGGAAAAGATCTATGTATAAACATAAGAGTTTTTAATAAAGAAAATAGGTTTAGCTTGGCATGATTACAATATCTATAATGAAAAAAAAACAATCTGGTTAGTTATTAAAAAATAAATATTTATTTATAATACTTAAGAATTGTAAACATTAATGAGCAAACTATACTGTATTTCCATTTGTATTTTTTTTTCAATTTATTGAAATCTAATTTTGTTAATTTATCAGATAGAAAACTGTAAAAAATAACATGTTATCCAAACAAAGGGTAATATTTTTTTTTTAAGAATACAAATAGACTAATTAGATATAATGCTACCAGATAATAATCTTTGTTTAGTCAATATTACAGGTACCTCTAGAATAGGATAAGCTGAGGGAAAAACTGATAGTTAAGATAAATAAAATACAATGAAGTCTGTTAAAATGAAGTCTTCTAGAATGAATAAATAGAAGAATTAATACTTTTTTTATTTATTAATTAAAATTTGTGCTACAAATGCAAAGATCTTCTAGGATGATGAAAATGACAAACATAATTTCCATGTATAACATAGTTATAAATTAATTTCACTTTTCATTTTCCATCTGTAGGGACAAAATTTGAAAACTGTTTATATTGAATAAATTGAGTTTTGGCATATAAATATGAAATTTGAAAGCTGATTAATGTTGATATCAAAAGGATTTTTCAAGTAAAAATGGAGTAAATGTTTAAAAATATAAAATTTAGTAAATTTAATTTATTTATATTTTTTTTCAATAAAACCAATGCATTGTATACATTAATAGAAAAAACTATCTTAGTATTGTCAATTAGTAATTGTTTTCCTGACAACATCAAAAGATAACAATTATCTGTGATCATAGTAGCAAAATATATTTTCATTTTTTATTAAATTACAAATCCATAAAAATATCTAATTATATAATAATAATAATAATAATAATAATAATAATAATAATAATAATAATAATAATAATAATAATAATAATAATAATAATAATAATAATAATAATAATAATAATAATAATAATAATAATAATAATAATAATAATAATAATAATAATAATAATATATAAAATGTTTGTTAATTAAAAACAAAATTGTAATTATAATTGAAATAATAAATTTAACGGTTTACAAAGGATTGTTTGCAATAGTTTGTAAACCGTTAAATTTATTATTTCAATTATAATTACAATTTTGTTTTTAATTAACGGACATTATATATATATATATGTTAAAAAATCTAAATATGTACACTGCAAATTTAGCTAAGAAAGTTAGAAAATAGAAATTGGAAACTGATTAATATGGATGTCAAAGAGAAAAAAATAAAATGAAAGAGTCATATGAAAAACCATGTGCTAAGCACGGGCTCATTAAATTGATGATTGGTATTGGTTGAAATAAATAAATGTCCCAACAAGCCTTATTGAATTAAATACATGATATATGTTTCCAGTTCTTTCCAACATTTCATCTTTGAGTTAAACATTAGACATCATTATTGCATTTTGTAAGTTTATTTCATTCAATTTTTCTTCTATAATTTGTTCAAAGTTATTAGATTGTTTTAAATTATTTGTTTTCATACAAATATTAAATTTAATCTTGGGAAGGAACATAATATCTAAAAAGATTGTTATTGAAATGGAAAAACAAAAACATCATTTCTAAAAAAGAATTCTGCAAATAATCAGTAATTTAATTTCTGAATAGGATGTGATTAGGTGAATAAAGTACTTTTTTTTAAAAAAAAAAATTTATGAAAATGCTTTTATCATTATAAAAGTAATGAAATTAGTCCCTGCTAGTGTGGATTAATCAAATGAAGTAATCATTTTTGACAAAGTAAAACAGTTACTTCAAAATATTTGTCTGAAGGCTTGTAATGATGGTATATTATAAGATGTGATATGTTGGACTATTTCCATCATTTATGAGTGAATGTTGAATGTAAAGAAAATTTTAAACTTTATTTAAACTTTCCAAAGACAAACAACTTGTTAGTAATAATACACAAATACTACTCAAAATGTTGTGTAATTACTAATCTGTATTGTCTATTTGTGTGTTATTACTAACAAGTTGTTTGTATTTGGAAAGTTTAAATAAAGTTTAAAATTTTCTTTACATTCAACATTCACTCATAAATAATAGTAATAGTCCAACATATCACATCTTAATTACTTCAAATATCTTTTTTTTTTTTTGTTAATTTTTATAGTACATATATTGTTCATGTGAAGAACTTTATTGCCAGCAAAGTTTGGTTCCTAGATGTAGAATAAAATCTGGATTTCTTAATATTACAAAATACTGTATGACTATATTAGCATAGTTAGGATTATTAACAAATATTATCTCACAAGAAAATAAAAATTCTGAAATTTACAATAGATTTTAAATTTTATGTTTTTAAAAGATGGTTTTAGTTGGTTTTTTTTTTTTTTAAAAATAAAACTGTATAATAAATACAGCTATTATTTCACGTTTTTGTATTTTTTTTTACTTTTCCTTTTTATATGGTGGTTTTGGATAGTAATTTTTGACATAGTCAAAATTCTAGAATACATGTATTTAATGTTAGACATAATAAAACAATAATATAATGAATCGAATTTTGAGCTCAAATCATTTTGATAGTCTCCACTGTATTTGTTTCAACTCATATTTTATATAATATTAATGATTTTTTAAAAAAAAATGTATAAAAATAAAGAGAAAATAAAAGTAATTTAATAATTTAAATTAAAATATAAGAATACAAAAAATAAAATTAATATTTACATATAGAGTAATAGTTGTTGTTTTGCTTTTAAAAAAACACTAATGCAATATATATTTAATTACAATAATGTCAAAATTGAAGAATAAATTAATAATATTTTTATATTCATATTTAATGAAGCTTTAATAATTTTACTATGCCATTATATATATATTTTTAAAATATTTATAAGAATAAAAGTTTTCTTTTTTTTTTTTTTTTTGCTTTATAGAGAATAACTAGAGAAAAAGATACCTGGGTAGGCTAAGTTCATTTCCTCAAGGTTGGTTGAGTAATTATACAATAAAGTATTACTGGTTGATTATCATCGACAGAAGTATGACTTTCTGAATACAGAATATTCTAATAATTTTTATTAGTCGTTCATTAGATTAGGCATTATCTAATAATGAATAATATATCTGGAGTGTAATTTCTACTACACCATTCTTATACTAGTTAGAGATTGTTTTTTATTCATTTTTAACAACATTTGTAGGTGTGAAGTATGCATCTTAGGGATTTTTTTTTTTTCATATCTTTAGTTATATGTTTATGACTACATTTCTCCAAAAGCTATTATAAGTGGATAGAAACTAGTTCCTACCTTGTGTGGGAATTATGTAGAAAAATTACATTACAGAAAAAATATTCATTACAGACTATTCTAGTCTCTCTTTTATGATATTAGATGGAATTTTTAAACAAATATGGTCATTCAATTTCAAAAAAAAAAATGTAAATAGTTCCTTTAATATGTTCATTTGAAATTGTACTGTACAAATTTTTAATGCGTTAGGAAATATATTTCTTCTTTTGAAAGTCTTAACCATCCTAACTTACAAAAATGTATTGTATTGTGTTATATTCATTCATTAAAAATGATTCTTCAGTTTTTGATTATTTCCTACAAAACATTATAATACAAATAAATGATGGCTGATACTACAATGAAAGCCATACTACCCAGAAATAATTTTTAGGAAGTCTATTACAGTTTATTCTCTTTGTAAGTTTAATTTGTTATGGCATAAATATATAATATGGATTCAATTACTTCACAACCAAAAATTTGCCATCTTTCTACTATAATTTTAAAAAAAGACAAGGAACACTCTTAAATAACATATTTCCAATTTTTTTTAGTAAGTCAATTGGGTATGATATTTCATGATCTCATAAGAAATTTAGTAAAATAACTGTATAAATTAGTAAGTAGTTACTTAACTCTGATAAAATATATTGTCTTCTGATTTTATGGAAGCAAGTAGAACACACTGCTTATTGCTTTTCTCTAAATATCATACATTTTAATAAACCTTTATTTCGTTAGATAATATTCTCTAAAGTCAAAGGAAAAAACTCAATTTTATTATTTCTACTATGGATCAGAACATTGAAACTAAGACATTTCATTGCAGAAAAGTACCCAATAAATTACTTGTTATTAATATTTTCAAATATAATTATACTGTAAAAGGATTATAAATAATGAAAAAAAACAATAATTATTATTATTGAAATTAATTAATGGAAATTACACAATCATGCATGTATGTATATATATATATATATATATATATATATATATATATATATATATATATATATATATATATATATATATATATATATATATATATATATATATATATATAAAAGCAATAATCAAATAAAAAACAAACAAAAAAGCTGCAAGCAAATACTCTGTGCTTCTTACAAGTTTGTAATAAAATATACTCTTCAGTATGCACAAATGAGTATGGCTATTTCAAATCCAAAAGCTAAGAAATAGAAAAAAGTAAAACAAAAGAATGAGATAATAGTAACAGAAATGAGTTTTGCAATTATACAAACTAATCTATAAATCAGTCCATTTGTTCATTTCATCCCTTTCACCTACTTTTGTATTTGTAGATCTTTACTATATTCTATTACAAAAATATTTTCCCAATTAAAACAAGAAATATCCCATATTTTAGCATCTTTGAGATAATTTTATAATATAAGTGGAGGGTAAGTGTGTCTCTCCCATGAAAACCATAGTGTTTACCCTAAAATACTCATTTGAAATTGGGAACAAATCACCAGATTCAACATTATGAAACACATGCATAGTTCTCCACTTTAGCGCCATCAAACATAAGCTTGAGTAATCAATGAATACTAGATGCATATAAAATCTTTAACTTTAATATCTACATCTTCAGATAGATACTTTTTCCATTGTTAATAAGATTTGGGATTACAACTTTGAATCTTAGACTTCAATGATAGAACCAAAATGTAGAATCCAAGTGGACTTAAAAAATAAAGAAAGGAATTTTTTCTATGGATCTGGTAATCACAGAATATTCAAATAGATTTTAAGTGGTGCAAATATGTTTTTTTTCTTTGGAAGGCTGACATCATTTAGTCATCTCACATGGACAATCATGTCCAGCAATAGATTTATCATTATATTTTACTACTTACAAATATTAACCTATTTCAACTAAACAAGAAAAATATAGCTAATTATGTATTTTTCTAATAAACCCTTCAATATTTATCTATTATAGTATTATTAGAAATAAATTAATGATTTGTATAATGATAATATAAATTTATGCACAGCATTTACAGCAATAAGATTTCCTTCTCATTTTTAGTAAAGGAGATATCATATTAAGTATTTTTATAATTATCCACACATACAACCAACTCAGTTTATAATGAAATTTTACTCCAATAAAAATAGCTACATATACATTTGCCAACCATTGTTAAATAGCCTGCTGTAGTGCTATGTGCCATCTACTTATTAAAATGTCTAAAATCTGTTTGTGACTTGGATAAAATTCAATGTTTTTCACTATCTGGATTCAAATCCCAAATTACAGCGATTACAGACAAGTATTCTAACTACATTTCTACATATTCCTTAATCAAGTTTTTTTTTAAAAATAAAAATGTAAAAATATATAACACTTAAATCTGAGTCCATATTATTATGAGAAGATCAAAATATTTTTATCTTTGGGTTAATTTATAAATTGGGAAAATCTTATTTTTATAGCATGTTTTCAAGGATGATGACAATTTGTTGAATGCTATATTTTACCAATATAAAAATCAACCATTTTCTCATAGCATTATGGGTAACACATCTACTACAATTGTTCAGGACATGAGATCAGCATACAAGTGAGCTTGGGATTTTATTTTAGAAAAACTTCTCAATGGGTGCCCACTTGCAAAGTAAAAAATGCAATTGTAATGTGACCCAGATCATTGTTCACTTTTTACTTTATTTGATATTCAAACCTATAGTGATGCAATAAGTGTTATGTAATTTATAAAACTAAACCACTTTCCTATTTGACAGGTTCTCATTAATGAATGTTATTAGTCATAAACTAGTTACAGAATGTGAGCTGCAGTCCAACATCTAGAGTCTGTTCATTATCAATATTAAAAATATAAGGCTCTGTAAAATAATAAATAGAGTGAAATATTACTCTTAAAATCCTATGTCATACATAAGAGAGTCATGGTAATGTTTTGAAAGTATTTTCAATCCTAGCCATGAAATGCAAGGTGCTTAATTACCTGAAAATGGATATAAGTAAAGTGTAGCTGCAAGCTTAGAATCATATCTATAAAATTATACAAGTAACATGGCTTGAGTTCAAAATCTTAAGATGTTTTTTTAACTTCAGCTTATTTTTATATTACTGTTGAATATAAATATGAAATTAATCCAAATGACTTCACTAATAAGGGCCTTCAACCAGAAACTAATATGGGCTGTGGATTATAAACTATCATTGCGTTTTCATTAAAAACGCGAGCTTACAATATATAGCTTTCGATTAGAGAAAATAGAATGAATTACCGTATTAAAAAAAATCATAAATAATTTTCCTAAATAAAACATAAGTAAGTTTTATTAAAAATAAATGTAAAATGAAATATATAAATATCATTTCAATCTCTAATTTTTAAAAGCATGTATATTATTACACAAAAATACACGTTTTGAAACAAAAAAAAAAACTTCATATATATATTTTTCTTCCCCTTCCTTCTCCCCTTTCCCCCCCCCCCCTCCCCCCCCCCCCTCCTTCCCCCCTCTTTAATTTTACCTTTTTTTTTTTTTTTTTTCCCTTCTTTCCCCCCCCCCTCCCCCCCCCTCTCCCCCCCCCCTTTTCCCCCCCCCCCCTTTTTTTTTTTTTTCTATTGAGAATAGGTGTAAAGTCTACCTTTGTATTTTTTTTTGTTTTTTTTTAACAATAATTAATGTCTCTTGTAATTCATCCAGCGAATAAATTCCATAATATAAATTGTACACTAGATTGGAAAGTGATCTTCCGCCTTTTTGTCACTAACAATATTTTTTATGGTATTAAGTTTATTTTTCTATCTAAATATTTCTATTATCAATTTTGTTTGTAACATAG
Source organism: Epiperipatus broadwayi (assembly GCA_028023455.1). Lineage (NCBI taxonomy): Eukaryota > Metazoa > Onychophora > Udeonychophora > Euonychophora > Peripatidae > Epiperipatus > Epiperipatus broadwayi. Next base: position 1,935,121 of record JAQFVV010000118.1, on the reverse strand, counting down.
ACAGTCTCTTGTTGACTTCAAGTTATTTTAAAATAAAAACATCATTGTTCAAGAAGTAGAATAACTACTCTTTGTTATTGCATTGCCAAATGTATACTATATAATACTAAATCATCCATGAACTTTACTACTGTTACACAATGCTTTGTTTACCACCTTCTTTTACGGTTTACAGTTTTGATTATCCCAGCAATCTTTTTCAGAACTTTTATATATCTCCTAACTTCAATTGCAGTTGAAATTAAAGTGCATGGATGATTTAGTATTATATTGTACCATCAGTGCAATGGGCTATGCATGGAATTAAAGTATTTTCCTATATCATCAAGTATATTCCACCTATTTCAGTTTGACTTTTTTCAGTATCCATATTCACTTGTGTATTTGGAAATTGAATAAGTAAAACAAGTAATACATTGCAATTAGGTGGCTCTTAAAATAATATGGTCGGCCATTTGTTGTTCTTGGTATTAATATTTACTGAGGCTATAACATCGAGAATATGTGTGTAAAATGTGATAGTAGGGACCTCTACATGTGTTTAACCACAAGCTTACGCTATGGAAGAAAAGAGGGATGTAGAGGTCCCTACTATCGCATTTTACATGCATATTCTCGAGGTTATAGCCTCAGCAAATATTACTTACGTAATCAATGTGTGTTCTTGGTATTACAATTCGTTTAAATGAACGAAAGACTTTCTTGACATATGAATCTCAAAACTTAAGATTTGTGGGACAATTCTAAGCTTCCGTGCTGGTTTATATATGTATGTAAAAAAATCCTCCAAACCAAACGCCCGCTACTTCAACTTTTAGGTTTAATGCAGGATATGACATCCCTTCTGCACGAAAAAAAAAAAGATATGAGAAATAAAGCTCATTGTTTAATCAAAAGCATTACAAAAACAATTACTTTATCACTTCTTTTTTTAAAAATTGTATTGAATTAATATAAACTTAGCAAAATTGATAAATTAATATTATTTTGCCAGCAAATACATGATGTCTTTTTTAAAAATATTTTTATTGATTTTCTTTAACCAAATCTGCTTTGTAATGATTTATTTCATTTTAAAAAAGTGCATAATCACATTATTCTGCCCGATGAAATGATTTAAAATCCATATAGAATGTATAAAGTGTACATTCCAAATTAAAATAACTTTAGTTAAATCCAATAAAAGAAACTTTTACTATTTTATTTTGTAATCGTAATAAATGAATTATAAACTATCATTATGTTATTTTTAAAAGGTAATTACAAAATTTCGTCTAAAGATCTGCTGTTAAAGGGGGTGGGGGTTGAGGTGGGGGTAGAACCGAAATATATTCACATATTATCTTATAATAAAAGAAGTACTAAATATAATAAGTAGCAATAGGATTTATTTTTAATAAATAAAGGATAAATATTAAGTATTGTTTAATTGTATAATTTGGATAAATCACACACACGCATATATATTGTAACCATATATTTTAGTATAAAATATATTAATTGGTTTAACTAGTATAAAAATTTCTCTTTCTTCTTTTGGTGATTTGATTGGCTTGAGCTGCACTTTGAACAGATTACTTTCTTATATTATTTTAATAAATTTAAGTTTGCTTCTTCCCATATGCTAACTCATATCAAAATGTTTAACTTTTTAAAAATCTGACAACACATTAAAATTTGGTAAAATATTATTAAAAATAATATTTTGTTTTATTTGTTTAAAATGATCTTAAAAATTATTTCTATTAAATTTACAGAACCATTTATTCAGTTAAAATTAATTATTAAAAATAAATACAGTAATTACGTATGTGTCTCAATGTAAAAAGAAAAGAGCACAAATTTCTAAGAGAAGATTGTCTGATAGTTTGCTTATGGAGGGAGAAAGAAAAGAAAATGGTAAAGGCAAATGGTATAAATTTGATAAGCTTATTTTAAAATAGTTAATAAGTAAACGGATTACCACAAAATTTGCTATAAATGTAAAGATAACATAGTGGTAATCAATTATAAGATGAATTGCTAAATTTAAAAGTCTGTTCAAGTCGGCTGGCCAAGTGGATCGAATCACCGGTAATAAATTTTCCAATATTACATTTTTAAAATGTCGGAGCTTCCCAGTTTAAGTTTGAAAGAATTAAATACAAGATTTTGGTATGTTTTGAAATATTTATTATTCTACAATTTGGAAAAAATTAAATAAGTATTTGAATTACAGAAGTTTTATGAATATGAAAATTTGTTTTTTAAAAAAAAGAAGAATTTTAAGTTAAAGTAAAGTGTTAAAGCTATCAAAATATTTTAATATTTCCGTTTTTAATTCTAATAAAATATAATATTGATTGATATTTAACTTTACAATACCAGTAATATTTGCTAGTTAATTTGTTTAACATTTGGATAATAAACATTCTTCAAATAATTAATCAAAGCTATTTTATAATTTTATCGTCGGTTTGAAATGAATAAATTAATTGCTATAATTAGTATTCTTGGATTAATGCGTGGATAAATAAATACTTGCATGGATGTGATAAACTTGGAACATTTTTGATAGAGAAATGTAGAGATTAATAACTTTATGAAAAACATTTTCATTTAAATTCTGCGTATCATGTTTTGAAATTGTTTCATGTTTATGTAGCCACGTAAAATCGTTAATCTAATATTGCTTATAATAACTAATCAAATGGATAGAATTGCATGTATGGAATTTAACTACAGTTATAGCTATTACTTCGTATATTTACTGTTCTACACATCGTACATGGATTCTACGGATCACATTAGGAGTTATAAAATGCTATACAATCCAATTTGTGACACACACATCTGCTAAAATTCATGTATTGAACTATAAAATGCTTTACATTTAGTTTTATTACACACACACCGTTAAATTTTATATATTTAATGAATAATACATTAATTTAATTTTATCGTTATATGAACTTGCATGTGAAGTTCAAAAGTTATATTTATTAAGTTTAAATTAATAAGGGTTGAATAAAATATTTATTCAAGAGAATAGTGCTTGCGGAAAAGCTTAAACAGTACTTAATGAATTCATGAGATATATCAATCTTTGTGAGATATTTTGTGAGTCTTTCCAGATTTATATTCCTATGCCAATATTACTTATATTATATTACACATGTTTATTTTAAGCAAGATAAGTAGTACATTAGTTGTCCTGATTAGCGTAACATTTTATTATGCAAGAACCCACATTTGCTAGTGTTTTTCTGAATGGTCAGAAGAACTGAGGAGGATGATTTTGCACTTTAATGTGAAGTAAATAATAATGTTGTTTTAGAATGTTAAAGGGCTTTAATCTGTGCCGGTGGTTAATCTGCAGATTATTTTAATTACCATTTTTGTATTTTACACACATTCCTGCGCTGGTGGTTAATCCGCGGAATTGTGTGATTATACGTATTACTTTATGATGGTGTTTAAATACACAAAACGTTTAGTATTATTTAATTCCTACGTGTAGATGAATGCATCCACAGGAATATGTTTGCTTCACAGATATAAGTTGGGCAAAGTATTTTAGTTAATCTGCTAAATCATCTTCTTCATTTGTAAGCATAATTTATCGGTTAGATTATTAAATGGTAGCAGGACATTCTATTCAAGTACTTCATAATAATTAATTGTTGGTTGATTATTATTAACCGGAACGTAAGTTTAAATTGTCACTTTAATTAATGATTACATTATAGCTAAATCATACAGACATCATATTATTTATTATATTATTATAGGTGTACAGTAGGGATTTATTGAATCTGGAAATGACGTTAAATATTTCATGAGTTTGATGCTGAATTTCGTATAATCTCATCAATATTCATTATATTAGATTGAAATAAGGTATGATTAGATTTTAAAACTGTACCTATGAGATGTTATTGAAGAAAGTCAATGGAATTATCATTTATTTATTTGATTTGTTTATTTATGTTTTATTTAGAATATTGAAACTAATTACTTATTGTTCATAAATTTGTAAATAAACGTTGATTTATAATTAAACTTACTGTGCCGTTGCTATGTGTCATTCATAACATCAGAAATCATAAACTTTGGATAGAGCATACATTGAAGAGCATACATTGAATTACATATTATCGTCAACATGATATAAGAGTTTATAAATATTTTTTGAGAAAACATTTAGATGTTTTTCGTCTTTGGTAGTTTATGATGAGTAAGGTACAATAAAATCCCATTTACCTTTTCCATCATTGTGGCTCTGCGTAGTTGATTCTAGTATAAAATACAAATTAATTATTAAACTTGTAAGCAGATTTACCAAATAGTGAGATGATTGAATATATTTACTTAACGTTTTTCAAATTGTCATTTATCAGTATAATAAGAGTCTCAATAATATAGTAAACTATAAAAAAAGAACCCAAGTATTTATATTTATTTATTGCAAAGCTTTACCTGGACTAGCATTTGTATTAAAAATCATATAGACGGTTTAAAATTTCATAATTTTATGTAATTCCACAAATTATGCCATCTTGTACATGGTCGGCCATAGGGTCGCATACCATAAAAATCGCAAATTAAGGTTTAAAAGTAATAACATTGAACTTATAATTTGTTTAATGTGTTTTATAATAATACTATGATAGGTCTTCGCAGTATACCCTGGCTGCGATCAAAATAAATTGTAAAAAGTTTCTGTTAGATCATTAGTTTGGTCTGTAGTTGTGGTCTTTGGTGCATAAAATAGATAGCATGATATGCTTTTGGATACAGCTCTTAATAGCTGACAATGTACAGCGGGAATTGATTAGTGATCGAAGTTACAATTCCTAGTGCACTTATATTACGTAATTGGGACCACACAATTAACGGTTACAGTTTATAATGCCGCAACGTGTTCATACACGATAGGTAGATGAGGGGCAAGCAGATGGTTACAATTTTAGTTGAGAGGGCAATGGCCTTCGGTGGCTATAGTTGGCCACGAGAATTTACGGTTACAATATATATATGAGAATAAATCACTCTCGTCATAGGTATATTTTAAAAATGTTATCACTTAGGAGCACTTTCGATTATCCTTGTAGACTATCACTTTTCAGTGGATAATTTTTTTAATTATATCTGATTACTGTATTTATAAATATTCAGTTATATAATTACATATATTGCTTTAAATACAGACATCAAATTATGATATTATTACCTATAAACATAGGTATATAAATGGTGAACAGCAATAATGATTAATCTGCTCTTATTGAAACTCAAATTCCAGAAAAGAAAAAAATATATAAAACAGGTAAATGACAATAGAAAGGTTAAATAGTTCAGTGAAAGAAGATTGCTTAGTGTTGTATTTGATGCAAAATGTAATTTAGAATTTGTATTCTTGGAATATACTGATATATATAATTGAAAGATAGACGTTAAAACATGACTTGCATAATGATATGTGGCTCTTTTTGTTAGCACATATGCTTAAAAAGTTTTATTGCAGGCAATGCCATTAAAATATTTGTTTTATCTGTGATTTAAATTTACATATTGAAACAAATTATTGGATATAATGATATTGAAGTTGTAAATTCAAATAGTTTGTTGCTATTGAGTTTTACACAAGACTTAAATATATCACTGGTAGATGCAATACTTAGGCAAAAAATTTACTACAAAAATATAGGGAATGCATTCAAGTTCAAATAATGGTATTTAATAAATAATTAGGAATGAAAGTTCAAGAGAATTTTATACTACATAGTCATTTATAAGTGCAGATTGTTGACAGGGCATAAATTTATATGCTACAATAAATTATAGTTGTGTTACAAATAAATCTTATTATAATCATATTTGCAAATAAAATGATTTTTGATCTTTAGAAATACCTAATATTTATGCTAAATTTAAAAGGTAACTTCTAATATAGCTAATACCATTATCATTATCCATAACAATTATCCATCTATTGCAGGAATAAAATTTTGTCCAAGTTCAATCTATCTTTTCTGATCTCTAGCCTCTCTCCTCCTTGTCATCCCTTCACAATTTCCTATTTAATCCATCCATTTCACATGTGGTCTCTTTCTTAGTCTTTTACAATCTCTTGGAATCCAGTTTAAGATTTCAATTTAACCATCTATTTACATCTTTTCTAGCAATATGTCCAGCTGAACATCGCTTCAGTCTTTCAATTCTTTCAATGATGTCAGTAACACCTGTTTGTTCGTTTACCGATGTATTCCATTTTCAATCTATTCTTGTTACACTTAACATTCATCCATTCATACTTCTTTGAGTGGTCTGAAATCTCAGTATTGCCCTTCTGTTCAATTTCAGATCAATATATAAAAACTGGCAAAACATATTTATTAAAAAATGGTATTCCACTTATCTCTCTTCTCTGTATTTAAATGGGTTTATTAAGGTCTTATGTATGAGTGATCAGAATGATATAATGTTAACATGGGTATTACAATAATATTAACATCAGCAAAGGCTTTGAAGATTACATCATTAAATTTCCAGTGGTATGGATGGCTGAAGGGATGGAGAAGATTGAAGCCTGTTAATTAAGGTTTGAAGATATTTGCTAATAATAACTGAGCACTTATTTATATGTATGTCAAAGATGATGATCTGGATAAACTGATGAGTGCTGGTTCAGCATGAAGTACATATATTGGAGATTATTTATCTTTTTCACATGTATGTGTTTATGTATATCAGTTGTATAAGATGAAGTGGATGGATATAGGAATTTTGAAAGTCTGAGTTCAAATGCTCTTTAAGTTAATTTAAACTTTCAAAATTAATATGCTATTAAGGCAATAATGGATAGAAATAAATATATTACAGGATTCACTAGAAAGAAGAAATATGACTGTTTTTTTGAATGATTTTATTATTTATTACTTAATTAAAAGGAAAATAGGGACATAATAGAAATTTATAAAAATATAGTTTTAAATGCAGAAATTTAATGATTAATAAGAAAGCTTAAAAATTATTTGTAGATTAAAATTGTAAAGAAGATACACATATTAACTTGGTGTAACCACATTAGACCATGATTACATAAAAAAACATGTGAATCTAAAAATAGTATTAGCATCCTAGTATATTTTATATTCTAATAATAATATTTTGAAAAAGTGGAAAGAATATTTTGACTATATTTTGAATATAAGAAAAATTATGTTTATAGTCTGTAATGATCATTTTACCTGCTAATTTAGATTAGAATAAAATAAAAATTATAATTCTAATTTATCATCTACAATCTAATATCTTATAATATTTTATGATTTACCTTCCCTCCTTTTTTTCTTTTTATAAATGCAATTGATAGCTGTGGTATACATTTAAATTATAAAGTGATTAGTTGCAAAAGGGTTAAATATAAACTCTTTAAACAAAGCAATAAATAAACTTTATTACTTTAAAAACATTTTCCTTATATTGTTTAAATAATAATGAATGCCAAGTAAATTATACCAATGGAAATTATTAATAAAAACAAAAACAAAATGTGAATAAATGTTTACTATTAACATTATCATTATTTTTAACTATTTCTTTTTTTAAATGAAACATATCTGACAGAGTTACTATAAAATCAGATTTTTATTAACATCCATTACCACAGATTTGCATGTATACTTCAATTGATATTTCATTATTCATGGTGTTTTCTTTGATACTGTTTTTGCTAGCAAACCCACAAACAGGGATTCATAAGTAATTTGAATCATTAGATGACATCCAGTTATTATTTCTTTAAATATTGGAATACGAGGTAAATTCAATTATCTTAACTATGGTGGCCAGCATAACATTTGTGATATTTCATTTTAATGATAAAATATACTAAATGATGATGGAGCTCATGCTCCCTCTTTCTAGGTTGTATTACCCACAGTGCTTATTCCTTTGCTATATCTTCCAAATATATTTATACAACTAAAGTAAAATAAACATAATTTTAAGCAAAAGAAAGTATGTGGTTTTTTTTAAAAAAATCATTTCTGTAGGTATGGCAATGCAAAATGATTTTTTTAAAGACTCTCTTGAGATCATGTAACTCTTTTTTAATTCTAATAAGGCATTGTTATTATTCACACAATAACTAAACAAAATATTTCATTTTTTAAATTGAACAAATAAATGGTTCACTTATTCCACATTCATTCAAAACAATAAATATTTTTTTATTAAACAGATAATCTTTAATTGTTTTCTTTATTTAGTTATTTACATAATACAAGGAAACTACAGATGACAACACATGTTCATCACAATATATATATATATATATATATATATATATATATATATATATATATATATATATATATATATATACCAATGTCTTCGCTATATCACACTAGTCATCAACTGTGTAATAAATATAAAAATAATTGTAGATATACTGTCAATATTGACATATAACAATAATGATCATTCTATTAATAAAAAATAGGAATAATAAATTTAAAAAAAAAATAGATTAATTACTTTAAAAAAATCAATAGTGTCAGATCAGAAAATCCATTGAGATCATTAAAAGGCTAGTTATATCAACAAGCATGATGGGACATGTAAATTGTTTTCTATTTGGAAGAATTTTTTTAGAAAATATATTATTTTTTATTTTCTATTAATAGACTGTTCATTAATGTAATATATTATTATTTGCAGTGCCTTTACAATTATTTTCATAATATTTATTACCTACTTAATGACCAGTGTGACACGACTTCTTCTACAATCTATTCTAAGTATATTTACTTATCATTTATTATTTTACTTTGTTATATCATACTAATCTTTAATACCTTATTTTTAGACACTGCTATTTAAGCAGAGGGGTTTTATATGATCAATACTTACATATTAATCATATCATGGGTCACACATATTTAATAAAAATATTAAACCAACAGTCACTTTTCCAGATTCAGTACTCCTCCCTACTGTAAGAAGCATTGACACAACTCATAGGGGAATTTACAATGGGTTTAAACCCTACAGATACCAACCAACCATTTGACTGACTCCCATGAGATGACATTAACACACTTCAATAACATGATACATGGTTAGCTATTATAACATGAGATTGGCAACACAGAATATCTAAATACAATTATTTATTTAGTCATAGGTAAAGTGAAAAAGAGAGAGAGAAATGCAAATCACACTAATAATTTATATATATTTATTAAAAAATAAAAAAAACCATATGAGAAATACTTATCATTTAAAACACAAATAGAAATACTTAAACTATATTACTTTCAAAGAATCAAGTGTTTGTTTACATATAAATTCTTCTTTAGATAAATTATTTTTTGATGGTTTCATATTTTTAAGATATCACAAACTTCAAATCTAATAAGGTCAGCTGTGTATAAGTCTATATTTTTTATTCAAGATATTAGGAGGAAGTTAAACTATATTGATTGTTTTTTTTTACTGAGAGAAGTATAATGTTAAGCAATATTATCCACCCCATTCTTTGGTCTATTTTTGATATAATTGTTTATTTTCGGTCTATTAAAGATTCAGAATTTAAAACTTTCAAACAAAAAAAGAAATTTGCTTTATTGATAAGTAGAACGAAAAAACAATTTACTAATAATACTGTGAGTGATTCACATGTAAAAAAAATTATCCTGTCATCAACTTTCTTCTGATGAAATTTCTCTGTTGGCGAAAGGTTTTAAATATGCACTGGCTCCTAAATGTGTTGCAGTTGAAAATATGATATGTAATATAGAATCGTCCTTAAAGATATAGACTTACACACATCTGATCTTATTAGATTTGAAGTTTGTGATGTCTTAAAAAATATGAAAACACCAAAAATCAATTTATCTAAAGGAGAATTTATTGCACTATTCCACCAGGTAAAGAAAATTCGATGGTTGTATTTAATCATTTAGATTATAATAATAAAATTGTAGATTTATTAAATGATTGAACTTATAAAAAGATCATTAGAGATCCTCTGATATATTTAGAGAAAAAGACAAAATGTCTAATCTTTCGTTCTAGTATAGATGCAGATATGAAAATTAAAATTTATCCAAAAAAAGGTTTTTCATTATATCCTAAATTTTATGGTTTGCCTAAAATTCATAAACCTGAGATACCATTGTGATCTATTGTGTGTGCTATAGGTTCTTCCATATATGCTTTGGCTCAATATTTAGCCTTATGCTTACAACCATTGACAGAGGATTCAATCAAGAATTAAAAATTCAAGTCATTTTATTTCTATAATTAAAAACTTAAAAGTAACTGGAACTGATTTATTGTTTAGTTTTGATGTTTCTGTTATGTTTACTAATATTCCTGTTGAAGAAGCATTAAGTATAATAGCACAACATAATGATTTACCTGATTTTATTATTCCATTAGTGAAGCATTGCCTTAAAAATTCGTTTTTTGTTTATAATTCTCAAAAGCTTAAACAAATTAAAGGACTTTCTATGGGATCTTTAATGTCACCTGTAATTGTTCTTCTTTTCATGGATAATTTTGAAAGTCAAATATTCTGTGCAGCTACTAAAAAAACTTCTATTTGGCTTAGATATGTGGATAATACATTTGTCATATGGCCTCATGACATTTATGCATTAAATTCTTTTCTTGTTTTTATAATTAATTGGCATCCAAGTATTAAATTTACTATGGAAATGAAAAATAACAGATTGCTTTCTTTTCTAGATGTTTTAATTGCAAGAAAATGTGATGAAATATTATCAATATCAGTTTACAAAAAATCCACCCATGCAAACATATATTTTGATTTTAATTCTCACCATCAACCTGCACAATTTTTTTTATCGCAAAATATCTTTTGACTAAAGCTTATAATTTATCTGATAAAGAACATCTTACTCAAGAAGTAGAACTTACAAAAATATTCTACTTTCTAATAATTATAATAAAAACTTTATATATAAAGCTTTACATAATATTAATGCTAAAAAGAAAAAAGAAGATAGAATTGACAATTCCTCTTTTAATACAGTAATTTTACCTTACATTAAAGGGGTTACTGATAAAATGAGTAGAAGACTATATTGTTTTAATATAAAGACTACTTTTTCTACTGGCAAAAAAATTGGTGATTTTTTATATAAACCTAAAGACAGAATATTTTGAAACAAAAATGAGTTTATAAAATTCCATGTTTGTAGTGCTCAAGAAGCTATGTGAGTCAGTTTAATAGACAAATAATTGTCAGAATTTAGGAACATAGAAATGCTTTTAATCAAAAAAGTAGCACATCAGTTTTTACTTCCCATTTTTTAAGAAATTGATCACAAGCCTGATTTTATCAATACAAAAATATTTGCTAATTTGAAAAGGTAAGATTTAAGAATCATGAGAGAGCCAATTGAAATATTAAAGAGACCTACTGGTATAAATAGGGCTGAGGAAGCACAATGTATTCCAGCTATGTTGAAACCTCTCATTTTATCTAAGATTAACTTGAAATTAATAAGTGAAAAAACTGAGGGAAATAAACATTTTGATAAACCTCATATTGTGAATGCTGACCTACTTCAAGTTGAATCTCACTTCTCATCTCACACTGAATCACGTTATTGTTTGAGATCTAACGTTTGTTCTTTGTAAAGTTAACATTGATAATGGCGGTTGCTAGTCCATCGAAATATAGATTGTAATGCAAAATAATTAATGGTTTGTACCCAAAAATATTATTTTATCTACATCATATAACCATGAAAACATTATATATTTATATATATTACTAACAGTGTTTTTCTTTTCCTTTTTTTAAAACATCTGGCATGACTCTATTGATTTTTGAAATACTCCATTATTTAAATTATATGATTTTTACATTATCCTGTTATCATAGTATAGATTATTTTACGTTTTTATTTTTACTACAATATATTTCAATATTCGTCTTCGTCCAAATCGCAATGAAACAATAGAAAGTTTTATTCAAAGATGTTATACCCTGAGATGTCAAGTCTATAAACATAAAGGATAAATTTTTAACAATAGATATAATTATATTGAATCTTAAATAGAAAAAAAAATATCTTTTTTGAACGATCATATAAAAGCAGTGTATTTCTATTACTTATCAAATTCAAACATAGTTTTGTAAGTCATGATAATCCTGTTTGCAGTTTAAATATTAGCTCTAAGGTACACTAATGAGGCTCGGCGTAGATTTCTTTCATTAGAATAATAGATTTTTTTAAAAGTATTAAAAAAAAATTACAAGGCCTCTACATCGTATATAAAATAACAGAAAATTATTGAAAAAAATCAAAATAAAATATTTTACTCTAAAATGATTTTTTTTTTTTAATATTCTATGTGCGTTTACATTTATTTTGAAGATTTCTAGAATGAGTAAAACATGTTTCGATATATATATGCTGAATATATATGATGATTTTAAATTTGCAAATAATATTTTTTTTGCAAAACATTTGATGTGAACTAAATTAAACTAGTTTGAAGACAGATGGTTCTTTTTGTTATCTGCAAATATAATAAGTTATATTTCAATATATTATGAGCGAAGATTTCTCCATCACTATAATAAAATATTATCATTTTACAGAAAGTTGCTTAACTATTAAACTGTGAAAATGTATTAACTTTGTTTGCAATCAAACAATTTATGGAAGACAAATTTAGATATCATTAATTATGAGAATGATGTTTTATTTATTTTACATATAAGCAATCCCAAATTGAAATTGGACTCACTTAATATTTTCCAACACAGAATCGTTAAGTATATTTTAATAATCTTACAAATATGTAATGTTCTTTTTTTTTATTCTCGCAATTCTCATTGCTTTAAACATGTCTTTCATAAAATTTCTGAATTATAAACAATATAAATGCGTTTTATCTCATTGACAATTAGACATGAGTTTCCATGACACATAGGAATTTTTATGTGTCGGAAGAACAAATCTTTAGTTCCAATATTATTTGTATAAAACTATATATATGCTGAGTTTATATTTTTCTTGGATTTTTAGTTTGATCAACAATGAAAATTAAAAGATATCCATGTAAACAAAGATAACTTTATATTTGTATGTTGCCAGGAATGTATCAACTACTACTATTTGGCAATCATCCTGAGGCTAAACAAATTGTATATACATTGATCTATAATAATTCTTTTGTTGTTGTTTGAAAATTATTATTGCAGTTTGTAATGAACTCTAAACAAGCTTTTTTTTAATTTTATGATAAATGCTACAACAAGAAGTGGCATTCAAATCATTTTTATCTTGGATTGTCCCCACTCCCAGTCCAGTTTCGACCTATGGGCCTCTTCAGTGAGGAGTTGGGACATTAGATTCAAAAAAACTAACTTAAGCTAAGCATTTATCTAAAAATTGATTGTCAAGAAGAAGATTTGAGATTAAGACACATGCTTTTAAACAAAAAAATATTTTAAATATTCTTTAACCCAGCATTAGACAATAACTAAAGAGAAAAGAGCAAGTGTGCTTGAAAGAAATCCATTTTATATATATTTAGATACATTGCATGGTTGACTTAAATATTTATTCTCTCTAATCAAATTGATTTAGATAAAACTTCCATATTAATAAATGAGTCACAAGAAAGGATTGATGCTCATTTTGTTGATTATTATCTTATGCTGGATTAGAGAGTATTTAAAAATAATTATTGGATTGTGGCTTGACTTGTAATCTTGAATATATATAAATGTTGAAACAGTCAGATCTGTCTATCCCTTTGTTTCACCTACAATATACTATAGTAGTATTTATTTATGTACACCTATACCCAAATCCTTGTATATTATGCTAATTTTAAATCTAATTATACTGGTTGTGTGTGTGTGCGTATATTTTAGCATACACTATAGAAAGTATATGCATATATATAAGAAATCAGTAAATATGCATATATATATATATATATTGCTAGTGAATAAATAAATGTAAACATGCTATGTATGTGTAATGAGAACCTATATATATGCAGAAAAAAATAATATTATAGGATTAAAACATTATAAAATTTCTTCATTTAAAATATTATTCTAATATTAATATTTGTAATTATAATATTCTGCATATAGAGTTAAATTATATAAATGTGTTACATACACAATAAAATGTTTTCAGAGTTTTAGATTTGTTTTTTGAAAAAGGTCATTTTAGTAAAAAATAATCCTTTTCACTGTATTCTGACCTATTTAAAATTTTAAAAATAGATTTTAAACCACTATGAATAAATTAACTTGGTCAAGATCTAGGGTTCCATCTGTAAAAGAAAATTGTTAACAGCAGGAATCCCAGCTTTCCAATAAGATAGGGAGTTAATTAGAAGAACAGACCTGAAACTACCAATGAAAAATAAGAGAAGAGAGCAGGTAGTGAGATAGTACATAATCTTACTGCAGCCATTTTTGAAGGACACTCATGCTTATTCTTTTGTGACTTGCAAATAAATTTTGTAAAATTTTAACTGATGATGATGATGGGGTAGAAAGACAATTCTTTGCAATCTAGACCCAGGTGATGTTTTCCAAAATGCAGAGGAAGATAAACCAAAAGCCAATGCGATCTAGAAAAAGCACTCAAGACCAAGCAACAATGCAAAACAGAAAAGTTATAGTGATAACAGATCTCCATCAATCTAAAATTAACATTTAAACTACACTTCATAACTCCTAAAGCTAGCTAAATTTATTATCAATGGCCATTATAATTTAGTGTATTCTAAACTTCCAAATTAAAATATAAATTTTATTTTCTTTTATTTAAATTGTAAATCTTGCCTGATTTATTTTAAGCAGCATTTATATTTCCAAATTATTTTGCATAATTTAGCCTAATAATAATATTTTATTTTATTAATAATTTTGTAAATGAATTAAATTGATATTAAACTGAGTTAATCTAATTTAAACTATTTTATTCCCTTTCCTTTTAAACTAAGTAAATAAACCAAATCTTAGATTTCATTTACATAAAATCTTATTTCTAAATTTATGTTTCTTTTAGTTAAATCTATGCCAATATTAAATTCTTTTTAAGTATGTATTTGTTTATGTTCTTTTTTTTTCAGAATGGGTTTACGCATAGTTAAATGAATAGTGAGTAGTAATTAGATATTCTCATAGGTATGTAATTTCTCGTTTATTAACATGCAAACAAAATTCCCTTCTGAAATGGATGAAATAAATCTTATTTGAGACATATAATAGAAGCTTATAAATGCTTTAAGATAGGTTTGCTTTAAATAAAATATTTAATTAATATTTAGTTGAAGTGATGAAATACAGCATAAAGCTAGAATTTAATATTGTAATTATCCAAGTCATACTGCAATCCTTCCTAGAGTTATATAAATGCCTATATAGCTGGATTAGCAAATTTATAAATGCTAATGTATGAACTGAATTGCTGTGGTTCTATGGAAGGAAACTAATGTTTTGCATCTGAATTTTGTTATATAATGATGTAGTCAAGGGGGTGAATGCGTACATAGAAAGTGCATATGTGCATATACTTATTGTTGTATATTATCTCAAATGGGCATAGGTTAGGGCCACCTCATTCTTTACTTTGGACAACTACTTCTTCAAATAGGCATGGGTTTAAGGACCACCCCATTCTTCATATTTAGGACTGGAGCAAAAGGATCCAGATTATTATAATCAGTTGTTTGATTATCAGACTAAAAGGACTCATTCACAGCATTGGGTACGGTGTTTAGGGAACTGGTTACTTGGTAACAAATCCCATGAGCAAGTACACATTCAAGACACACAGACTTAGATTATGTTTTTATATATGCCTTAGTATCTGAAATCTTACTACTCACTACCAGTTCATTCTGTCATAATAATTTTTATTTCAGCATTGATCTGAAACATAATCTAATTTTATAGGTATATAAGCTATATAGAGAATGTGTTAAATAACATGCATTTAACAAAATATTATTTATAAATAATGATAATCACTTCTACTAGCTGCCTAAAGCAAATCTAAATCCAAATTTATAGCATAAACTAGGCATAGATTATCATGAGCAAATTGAATGTGTAATATTGTAAAAATAATGAGCAAAGTTAAATTAAACAATTTGTAACCTGTAAACCAACATGTCCTGTGAGTGATTTGGAATGCTAGGTATATATATATATATATATATATATATTTATATTCCATATATATATATATATATATATATATATATAAACCAAAACTGCTTGTATCACTAGCATCATCACCTATGTGTGAACTAAAATATCAAATATTAATCAATTGTAATCCCTAAAATTATCACCTGTGAGTGAGACAATCCATGTACTATTATTGTAACTTTATTCTTTTCTTTTATTAATTTCACTATTTAAATTTTGGCTTTTAATAAATTTATTTAAATTTTAACTTCTGCTTAGAATCTCACTTTTGCTCATTATTAATTAGTTAACTATTAGTATTTAGATATCATGAATAAAAATCCAAATTTAGTAATGTTGGTTATGCTACACCTATATAGCTATATTTTGAAATATGTCCATTTCCCATAGTCTCATGTTTTGCCAATGTGCTACTGCTGGCATGCGAGATAAGAAAATACTGGTGAAGCTTCATACATGTCATCTGTAAGGTAGTTCTTTGAGCATTAGTAAAGTAATTGAGATGAGATTGGACTCAAGGTCTCAACAACCTCATTTCGATCACCTTTGGGATGATTTACTAAAACTCTGGATTTTGTTGTGTGAATGTACAGATATGACCATTATTATATATATACACCAATGGTAACCCATGGAATTTTTAAGCAGGAGTCCTTTAATACAGTATCACTACCAAAAAGTAAGCAAGAAATACAGAACATACCATTTCCTAATTTGCAATCACACATTCATTTTATTTTTCCATACCAATCATTATTATAAAATATAATGTATATTTATGTTTTATTAACTGCTGTTTGATAAATAATAATGTCTGGAGCAGATATATGTTTAATTTTATTTTAATATTTTTATACAACATCAATTGAAAAAATGAAATTTGTAATATATTCATCCCAAGCACTCATAATGGTAAATATTTAGGATATTTTTATTACTTTGTTATATTTTTCAATAATAAATATTTATGTTAGTATTTCTGTAGTGTAATTTTTACTAGACCAGTCTCATGCATAGTATAACTGTTTTCTATCTTGTAGAAATTTGCATCTTGGGGATTGTACATCTTTTTTACATGTCGTTGCGTATATGTTTCTGATTACATCCCTCTACAAGGTCTCAAACATGGATAGAACACAATTTGTATCTTGCATGAGAGTGGTGTGGTGAAAATTGCACTACAGAAATATTATTCATTATTGGATAATCTCTAGTCTAATGAATGGGTAATAAGAATATTATTTATTTATATACTAATTTGTAAATGTTCATTGAAAAAAAAAAACAGAACATTTTATTGCTCATTCTAAATGAAAGCAATAAAAATTTATTAGCTCTAAAGAGAGAGCAGAATAAGCATATTACTTTGAATTTATAAAATTAAGAAACTATTCTTAGACTATTATAAATTGTAATTATATGCACAGATACATTGTCATAAAAAAATCTATAAATTATTATTGAAGCTAAGAATTTTAGGGGCATTAAGTATATTCATAATCATATCATTTTAAAATAACTACTGGTGCTGCCGTTGTCAGCAGTTCCCATGTTGCTAATTTTGTTCATTGATAAGAACAAAATAATCTTGGCAGAACTTGCTGAAATTTACAAAATATCTGACCCAACTGTAATTAGCTTTATCTTTGAATAGAATCCCAAGCATCATTAAAATAATTCTCTTAAAGGGGGTTTAATTATTTGTATTTTCATAATAATTATACAAAATATTGAATGATTTTTATAATATGAATACTGTACTTTCAAACAGAAATTTAATGAATAATTTTTCTGGGGGTGCTGCAATATTGCAGTGTTTAGGGATCAGCAGTGATTAATATATATATATATATATGAAAAATAAATACAAGTTAGTCACGTAACCTGCTATCACTTGTTATTTTATGATCAATAGATGGCGTCTTTACCAAAAGACGCCATCTATTGATCATATATATATATATATATATATATATATATATATATATATATATATATATATATATATATATATATATATATATACCTTGATTTACAAATTTTAAACATTTTGCAGTCACAACTTTGATGCCTCTCACTTTATGTACAATTATATTAATGATTATTTTAATTTATTTATTAAATAGAGGTTATTTTTGGACCACACATAAATTTTAAAACTAATTTAAGGTTTAACACCTGGTTTTTATTAAAAATAAAAACATAGATAACATGATCTTTTTTTCCATTTAAATCTTTCAAACATATTCATAAAATGTTCACTCCACACACATTTTTGAAACATGAATAATGACAATCTTAAAAAGGCATGCACATAAATATCCATATATATTGATACAAAAATTTTCATGGGTTGCACATATAAAAAATCTATTTTGTGGGTTCATCCATGTTAAAAAGCCAGATAGCCCTCTTTGATCAATAGTAAGGGCAATAGAATCTCCAACTCATTTTCTAGCTAGATATTTATCTGATTTCTTTAAACATGCAATTCCATCTATCATATCGTATATTAAAAACTCTTTTCACATTATTTATCTTTTAAAAAATTTAAAAATTAATGCTAATGATATTCTGGTCAGTTTTGATGTTGTGTCTTTGTTTACTAACATTCCAGTCGATGGAACTGTAAATGTAATTTTGCAACACTGCAATTTGCCAAACCATATTATTGCTTTAATTAGACATTGTCTCTTAAGCATATATTTTGTGTTCAATGGACATCATTATATATACATTTTTGGTACTCCTGAGAGCCCACCTATCTCAGGAGAAATAGCTGGTTTATTCATGAAAAATATAAAAGCTCATGCTTTAGAATCATCATCTTTAAAACCACTTATTTGGCTCAGATACATAGATGGCATTTTTGTCATATGGCTATGTGGAAAAAATAAATTACATGATTTTTTTCTTACATTTAAATAATATGCACTCATATCACATTTACAATGGAAATAGTGTCCAATGGAAAACTTTCTTTTCTTAATGTACTAGTCACCAGAAAGAATACACACATTGACAGATATTTACATTTCCATTCTCATCATCACCCACTCAAATTGCTTCTGTATCCAAAACTCTTTTGAACAGAGCAATTAACTTTTCAGGCAAGTCAGATCTGAAAGAAGAAATAAATCATATTATTAGTGTTTTATTAGCAAATATTTGTTTAAAAAAATCAAGTCAGATGTCACATGACTTAATTTAATAAAGCTTGTGTTTACACATATAATATATAGGTCTCACAAAACAAACTCATAACAAACTTTGTAGAATATTCCCAACCCCAGACCAGTTTCTGCTACTGGCTTCCTCAGTGAAATGCTAGGATATTCAAACATTAGATTAAAAATACCAGGACAAGCCAGCACTTTATCTAATGTATAACTATAAAGTAGAAACCCTGAAATTTTCAGACATCAATATGTCTTCCAATTCAGCTATCTAACTTAAGTCGCCATATGGGACTGAACTAAGTTCAGATACAGCAATATATTAATAGCTTTAGTAATATAAAATTGCCAAAGCCATCATCGCAAAAAATAAATTTACAAAAATATCCAAGTCAGATGTCACATGACTTCATTTAATAAAGCTTGTGTTTAAAAATGTTATATACAGAGCTTGCAAAATAAACTCTTAATAAGCTTTGTAGAACATCCTCAACCTCAGACCTGTTTCTGCTACTGGCATCCTCAGTGAGGTGCTAGGATATTCAAGCATTAGATTAAAAATACCAAAGCAAGCCCAGCACCAAATACAAACTCTGAAATTTTCAGACATCCATATGTCTTCCAATCCAGATATCTAACTCAAATAGCCATACACCATATATTAATATCTGGTATTTTTAGTCTAATGATTGACTGAGGATGCCAGTAACAGAAAATGGTATGAGTTTGAGGGTGTTCTACAAAGCTTGTTAAGAGTTTGTTTTATGAGCTCTATATATAACATTAGCAAATAATTATAATGATACATTTATTTTAAAACCCTTAATTCAAATCCAAAATGGCCAAAATAGGAAACAAAAAGAAGATAGATCAGCTATTAGTATTTGTAGTCTGTATGTAAAAGGAACCACAGACAGTATTGGATATATATTAAAATGCTATAATATAAATTCAACTTTTTCTACTAATCAAAAAATCAGCAACATAATATCCAAGCCTAAGGATTCAATCCTTTTTTGAGTCTCATGGTATTTATGAAATGTCATGTAATAATTGTAAAGCTTTTTACATATGTATGAGTAACCATCACATCAGTGTTAGGAGAGATAAACATGCTACTGTGGTCAAACAATACTCATCATCATAAGCACTCTCACCCCATACAATAAATTCAGATCATAAAATTGATTTTTCTAGTACCAAGATCATATCCAGATGTGATAATCTCTACCAGGGTAAAATCAGAGAAGCCAATGAGATACTAAAAAGATCAGATTGTATCAATAAGCGAGATTATAACATGTTAATTTAACATTTTTGCTATTGGTGGAGTTTTAACATGTTTTTTTTCCAAATCAGTGATTGTAGTACCTCTACAACCATCTTTCTACCATTTATCACCCAGTAGATGACTTGTGTGATCAAGTCAAAATGTTGGTACATTAAAATTTAAATTTTTTTAACATGGATGCACCTATGTCTTTTATATATATTCATGGTATTATTTCCAGAGCTTCCATGTAATAAAATATAATACATTACACAGCCCAATCACCGAATAAACATAATAAAGAAGGAACACATTTTGGCAGTTAAAAAAAGTCTAATTCATCAGCTATTTATTCATACAATAAATTAACTAACCATGACATCCCTTTCAATGAAACATATATTAGGGGGGAAAATGAGCAATATGTCCAGAGATTACTAAGGGAAGCTATTGAGATATTAAAAATCCCAAGAACGTATAGTGAATTTTGCCTGTTTTAATCCTTTCTAATTTCACCTTCAGTATAGAAATATGCTTGTACTTAATAATTATGTCTAACAAGCTTTAAAGCAAACACTAACCTTTCTTTCTCTAAACCATATTCAGTCGGTCGTTGTACTATGCAAATCGTTCAGTACTTCAAATAATTAAAATAATCGAAACTTATAGGCGATGTTATCAAATAAATAAAGCCAACAAGTACACCATAAAACAATGTCAAAACTAAAGAATTATTTAAACTAATTAATATAAATAAACTGTTTACAATTAATTAATTCACAAAATAAAAATTATGTATCGATTGTTATTCAAATGAAAATGTATAAAATGAAATCATAGAATAACATTAATTTAAATTTTAAAGAATTATTTATACAAATTGAAATAAATACACTGTTTACAATTAATTAATTCACAAAATAAAAATTATATATCGACTGTTATTCAAATGAAAATGTATAAAATAAAATCATAGAACATTTTTTTTTTTTTAATTTAATGGCAGTTGAGGCAGGTTTAAGAAATTATCCAAAAGTACTTCTGCGGGTTTAAGAATTGTGTATTATAGTTTGTAAACCGTTAAATTTGTTATTTCAATAATAATTACAATTTTGTTTTAATTAACGATCATTATATATATATACATTGATGATCTATTGAATACAGTTCAAAAACATTAATATAAACGTTTAAGTATTTGAATAATAATTAACATTTACAGTTGATGATTATGTATGAAAATGAGCCTTGTTCACAATAATTTTACATGTATGTATTTTCAAAAAGTGTAATCCAGATTATTTCAAAATGATTGTAAAGTCTTTGAATATAAGATGAATTATATATCTTTTATCATGCATTCGTTTGAAGTATATTCATTTAAGATTTGAACTTTTCTAATACGATTTTTATTAATGAATATTTGAAACAAATAAGAAGCAGACTGATATAAGTTATATTAAAGACTATTGTAAGCACTGGATATATGATATTTGAAGTTATTTTCTATAAAAAAGTCGAATTAAAGCATAATAAAATTAAAATTAATATGGAATAAGTTCTATCTCCTTCCTTTCATTAAATTATATTTAAAATTAAAAAAGATTGTTTTTTTTTAAAAAAAAATAATATTGTGTATATAGGGCTCACATGTGTTGAAATAGATTTGCAATTAAGATTAAAGATAGAATGAATCTAGGATTTCATTGTTCATCTATTTTTTAAGATAAAATTAAGATTAGTTTTTCTATGCATTTTAGATAACATATTTGTTAGTATAAAGACATTTAAATCTTATTAACAAATTAATGACGTTTTTTATCATGAGAAAAAAAACCTGGATATAAAAGTCGCATTGTATATTATGAATCAAATAATAATAAAGGAAAAATTAAGGATGCCTGATTTATTATTAATTCTATGTCAAATCAGGATTTTAGTGATATGTAGATGAGTATGCTCCAGAATTATGCCTATTAAAAAATATATATATATAATGTTGAAAATTTTGGTATCAATATCTCGAGAAGTATACAAAATAACTACACGCATAAACATAAACGAGATAGGCTTAAAATCTGAATAAAATTCACAATGACTATGACTAGTATAACTTAGGCAAAAGTGCACTAGAACAAAAATTTCGGATTTCATTCAGATTTTAAGCTATCTTCTATATATTTTCGAGTATAATTAATTTCTACATTAAATAAAGATTTATTAAATGTTAACAAATCTTGATTGTCTATGTGATAGATACATAGAAATAATGTATGCTTATTAGAATTTAAACAAAATTTAATGTTTAATCTGGATTTAAAGTCAAAGTCATACAGCAGTATAGACAAATATAAAAATAATTATGCTATGAAGCTGCTTATATATATGCCAATTCTTTTTAAAAAAAGTTAAATATAAAAGTATTAATTATTTAAATGACTCTAAAAATTACAATATTTATTCTTACGACGTTAAGTCACCCTCATTGAATTAAGTGAAAGGAAAATAATTTAGAATAATCTTTGAGAATAATGATAACAATTTAAATAACTGCCAAAAGTTTAAAAAATTATAAAAACTTGTGAAATGTTTCTTTAAGTAACTATTTTAATTATTAATAAGCTTTAATTTTAAAATACAAACTTTTTAACAAAAAATAAAAGTTATTTTTTTTATCCTTTAATTAATAAACAAAGAAACAAAAATATGCATTATTGTTTTTATAAATTACATACCATTTGCTTTGAATATTTTTTTTTTTATAAAAGGAGAGATTTTAAAACTATTCTTTCAAATGCCGGAAAATGACAGAAAATATAGTAGTTTATAAAAAAACATTAATAATTTTATAACGTTAAATTTTTTTGATATTATTAAAAATCTATTAAATTAATAATAACTTCCTTAGTAACTTTATCAAATAGTTCAGTACAGTAGAAATCTTGCGATCTCCCGAGTATTTTTGTGAAGAATTGAAGTGGAAAACTCATATCTCGAAGTTTTAGATTACGCCCAGCTCTTTCACATTTGATGTTCAAATTTCCACTGATCTCAGAGCAATAAACAAACGGATTAAAACATGGTTTTATTTCTTTACAAACTCTTGAACATGATCCTCCACAATTTGATTATTGTTATTACTTTATGCATGTAATTCTAAAAATATGAAATATTAAAATTGCTAATACTTAGTGTTTAAATTTTTGAAATTTAACTTCAGCACCAACTGAGGTAAAATTATATATTAGTAACAAAACCACTTATGACTAGCTTAATTAAATAATGGGATAAAAGATAATTTTGGTTGCTTAATTGAACACTTCTAATTTTGAATCACAAGATCTCACTGATAAAGCCACAAACAGATCCATAGAATTAAACTCAATGAAATCTCTGATAAATATTGAAAACTTAATCTTACAATAGATTACATTTGAGAAAAAAAATGTTTTTTGTTTTATGAATGTACATTATTTCTTCAAATCACTGGTTATTTACAAATGTAAATAAATGATTTTTCTAAGTACAACTACTTTTTTTATGAAGTAAAAATAATATACCTTCTATAACCACACTTTATTATATATAAAATGAATTTTCCTACACATGTTTATCTGAACTGTTTATTATTTTCAAAGTAAACCAGATGTAGTGTGATCACTTCACATAATTAACTTTCTATTTACTTTATATTACCACTACTTTTTTAAAATTCTCCTAATCCTTTTTAAGAAAAAGAATAATAGTAGATGATATGTAAATTCACTTTTCTTCCTTTCATTTTTTTTTCTGTTTATACTATTGTAAATATAAATATATTTATATTGGAAAAAATATGACCTGTTTACATTTGTAAACCTAATTCATTAACATTGATTTAATTGTTTTTTTGTTTTTTTTTTCTATATCACGCTTCATAAAATAATGCATAAGTAATGAAATTCCCCAAGCAAGCTGTATATAAACTAACCGTTGGCAAATGTAAAATATAAAATGAACCTACCTAATTTTTACACTAGATATTATATAAGCATACCATTTACTGAAAAACATATATGATTAGCATGATTTATATATGCAAATGTAATTTTAAGACAACTATATGCTATTGTGAAATCACTAGAACTAATAAGAAGTAAAGGCTGAGCCTTACATTAACAACATCTTAATATTAAATTAATCTTCCATTGATAAATGCAAATATATCTTTTTACCAGCTTGAATATAGATAAAATAATCTGGAAGTACTCAAAAACCCCAATGAGATATATGTAAACTAATTATCACTCAACTTAAACTATAGAATGAGTCCATCTACCCTTAGTTTTGATTGTATATAAGCATAACATTTACTGACATACTTGCATACTATAACAACCTCAAAAGATAAAGATTTTGGATCATACTCCATCAGATACTTTATTTCATAGATAACATTTGAACTTCTGAGCAAAACAGTTACATTATGTTGATGTTGTGCATTATAATGGAGTAAGAAAATGATATATTCAAGAATATATCATAGCACAAATCATTATCTCTGATTACTAACCATTCAGTTATTCATTTATTAATTATTATGTCTTTATTATAAAAATACATATGTCCTAGATTTATTATTTTGTAATGCCAATATTTCATATTTATATCATTTATATATAAATCAAACTTAAGTATACATAATAGCAATAAATAATATTAATTTAATTAGTGCCATTTGCAAAAATTTAAGATCTTTTATATGGCAATCCTAAAATTGCAATTTTTCATACTTGGTATAAGTAAATATTTTTCAACTTTACTGCATATTCATGTGGGGTTTTCTTAATTTATGCATATAACAAAATTAAATAATGTTAATTTAAATGTTGCCATCTGTAGACATTTTTTACAATCTTTATATATGTACATGGATTTAATATATGGACATTTCTATTTGCCAGTTATCTTTAAGTAGTAATATTTGAATATAAGTATATTTTATTTACTTGGAGTTTAGATGAAATTACAGGAAATTTGAAAGCAGACATTCCACTCCATTTTATACAATCAATAAACATGACCACACATATGTGAAAAAGATAAATGAGTTTCAATATATATATTTCCTGCCAAACAGCACTCATCAGTTGGTATAGATCATCATCTCTCATATATATATATATATATATATATATATATATATATATATATATATATATATATATATATATATATATATATATTGTGCCCTTATCTATAGGTCATAATAAGGTAGAATGGTCAATTGCTAAAAAAAAATTTAAATTTTAAAATACGTTTGTGTAATATATTGATAATTATATGATCGATTAGATTTTATAGTACAATTTAAGGCTGAAAAATACCTGGTATGTAAAAGTGTAATGGATTATTTAAAAAAAACAGTTAAATAACGCTTAATTATATCCTTGCTTATGGTTGTAAAAGCTGGCCATATAAAATAATACAGCTATAAATAGTTAAAAGTATATTAACAATTCAATTGTAATGTTTTAAAACTAATAAATTAAATAAACGCTATATGTAATATTATAATTATAATTAATATTCAAATTTAATCTAATATATTTTAAGATAAACTTTAGGATGATGAGAATTATATTTAGTTCTACATTTTTTAAATTATTTTCCAAATTTTTATAAAATATATCAGTTTTGGTAATTTAGACCGAGATGTAAATTTAAAAAAAATCATCTGATAAAGTTAGTAATCATGTGACTGTATATTATATACCTTCACACACACGCTTGTTAGAATATAATAATAAAGTTTGTGAATTATAAAACTAAATGTAATTGCTATCTATCGTTAAAGTAAAAGTTGAAATATTAAATGTTATTTTAATAATTGTTTTAAAGTTTAAATGATTTTGATAAAACTATAATTGAGTTTAAAAATACTATTCTAAGTAATATTTTAAAACATAACATCATAAATTCTTTATTTTAAAAAAGTTTAATCTATTATAAAACTAAAAATGTGTAAATTTGTTCGCACTAAAAAAGTCATTAACCAATCAACGGAGGTATTTTAGCAGACGAAAAATAGGAATTAGATGGAGAGAGAGAAGGAATGTGTAGGTAAAGGAAGGAGGAACATATTTTTTAGCTGTATAAGATCGTAAGCTAGAAAAGTCTTATAATTAAAAAATTTTTGTATTTATTTTAAAAGTTTTGTTTTAAAATATAATATTTTGAACTGCCTTTAAATGGAAGGCTAATTTAAAAGATTTCTTACCAGGATTTTATTCAAGTTTAGCCGAAACCTTGCAGTAAAATGGAAATACTACAGAAAAAAGTACCTAAAAATATTGATAAAGTAAAAATAATTGTAAAGTGCCTTGAATACAGTTTATTTGTAATCAACCAGGAAATCATTAGAACTCAGATAAATATAATTTGGACATTATACCGAAAACTTAAAAGAAAAGTTATTTGCCGTCAGGAAAAATTATGACGCACAATTTTAAAAGGCTACTCCGAAGTTTTTTTTTATTCTTCTCTATGGAAAAATTAAGATGCATATATCATAAAGAAAAAATTATGTAAAAGTTAGAATGGAGAAAGAATGTTTGTCTTTTTAAAGGAAACATTACAAAGTATATAGTACCAGAATTTTAAAAGAAGGAAAAAAGTTACAGAATAATAATATGAAAGAGCTATTGTGTTTTTATGAAAAAGGAACAGAAAAACTTTCTCTAAGAAGAATTAAAAATATTATAAAGTGTTCATTAGAGAAATGCTTAATAAAGATAAAGATTTGGAAAATATAAATCTAATTTACTTAATGAAATGAATCCATGGAAACAGAAAAGTTTTATTGAATATTTAAATCAAAGTACTGAGAAGATGCATCGTAAAAGTCGCGCGGAAGAAAATATTAGCAAGAAATATTAGAAGAGAATATTTAGAAATTTTCTTTACGGGATTAACTAATATTATAATTAATATTTGTATTAAATATTATAAAAACCAAGGATTATCATTCATGAATATTTATTGAACGAAGAAATATTTGTTTTACCTTAAAATTGAACAAGCAGCGAGAGGAACATTAAGTGAATGGAAAAGAAATGATAAACAATTTTTTTTTGGCTTTAGTATGAACGGTTTTCAGAAAAATTTGATGAAGGAGTACAGTAAATATAGTTTGAATATTTTTTACTAATTTATTTTAAAATATAAATGTTATGTGACATTAGGGAAAACATAAAACATAAATTTAGTAATATTAAAATTTAAATACAATAGCTTGATAAAATTATAGAAATAGTGTTTAAAATAAAGTGTATGGATGTGAATCTTATATCTACAAGGATCAAATGGATGGTGAAGCCTACGGAATGTGATTGAGGAGATAAAGGTCGTTTGGTAATTTTAATAGTTGTTTATAATGCATAATGTTTTTTTTTTTTAGATCATCTATTGACCTAAGAATGAAGTGTGAAAGTCTTAATTATATGTACACATTTTATGCAACATTTTAACATATAATGAGATAGGAGTAATTCGGAATATGCATGCAACAATTTATTTAAAGTATATTAATAATATAATTTAACAGAACAATTGTGTGATTCTTTTGAACTTTCATGTGATAAAGTATTCAGATATTTAAATAGTTTGTATATGATTAAATATACGGAGGAAAGTAGTAAAAAGATTTTCTTATAGAACAGTGGAATAGTTTTAAAATATCAATGAATTTTATTATTGTTAGTAATGCAGATATGTATTTGTCGATGTACAGTATAGAAAAAATCTTGAGAACTAAGATCAGATAGTGACTTGGAAGTACTAGTGGAAAGGAAACCAAGATGATGTGTTTTTTTTTTTAAGAAATAGGAAAATATAAGGGATTTGGATCATATTTAGTTTTGTGTGGTTTAGTATAGTTAACTAAGTCCTATGACTGAACACATATGGTTTGGACAGTGTTTTGCATATCTTTAAACTTTTGATGTTAGAATAAAGCTGAAGAAATAGCT
Source organism: Epiperipatus broadwayi (assembly GCA_028023455.1). Lineage (NCBI taxonomy): Eukaryota > Metazoa > Onychophora > Udeonychophora > Euonychophora > Peripatidae > Epiperipatus > Epiperipatus broadwayi. Next base: position 1,906,450 of record JAQFVV010000118.1, on the reverse strand, counting down.
TTAGCATCGTTCCTATGATAGAGGTTGGTAGACAGGTAAAGGTCACTCCTCTATAGTGTCTTTTAAATTCACTGTGCCATGATTGTCAAGATATATGACGAGTAATATTCTAGTTGTATTTTGATCCTATGCATCTATCTTCGCTATCCTTATTTCATGAATCTGCATCGGTCAGAAAGATATTTTCAAAGAAATAATGAATAAAATAGAACTGAAGATATGTTATCGTTTATGTAAGAATAGTTTATTTGCTTGAATGTATAGAATTGTGTAACTTTAAAATTGAAAGTCCAAAATATCATAAAGAGAGAAAGAATCATATAATACATTGTAAAATTAATTCAGAAATGAATATAAGATTTTGAAAAGAAATCTAAACCAAGTATTTTAAAAGAGATAATAAAATTTGAATTTTTTTTTTTAATATTAATGTTGGAGGGAATGAGTATTGCATATTTATCAAGAGAAAATTCAATAAGGTATAATAAACATATACTTGTGCATGGTATATTAATAGTTATAATTATATCATCCAAAGTAAGGCATGAATGAGAATATTAGGATTAATAAACATCGGATAATGAATAATAAAAACCTAATACCAAATGTAGAATAGTGTTTTGACTTTGTGAGATTCCATACAACCAATATGAAACTAAATTTTATTATTTTGTAGAATTTTATTACGAATGTAAATTTTTGTAAAAAAAAATGTAATTTTAATAATATTAGGGATGAAAAGTGTTTGTGATAATCATATAAGAAATGCATTTTGTAATAAGCTAACCATAATAATAAATCAAGTAATAATACTGTATTTTCTTAAGTGTTTAAAAAAAAAAAAATAATATTTAACTAGGAAAAGTAAATAATATTTTGATTTCATTTTATAAACTAATAAACTAAGTTGAAATATGAAAGCAAGGGATATTCAATGCATATAGTGTAAAAATATTGTTAATTTATTTATGTTGTTAATAAACTTTGTTTTAAATTTGTTTTAAAGTTTTGTGTCCGAGTTGTTATTTCTCCACATGGATGCATGAAATCACGATACATTTATAATTGAAACAGACATATAAATTTTGCACAAAAGGTAAACATAAAAGTGTTATAATAATTTTGAGAATTTATTGGTATGTTTAAATTAAAAGATCATAATTTTATATTATTTATTGGTCATAAGTCGGTTGCCACAATATTACATTAAATTATATGCTAATGTTGCCACACGTATTCTGTTGTCAGATTATTAAAATACTACCACGTACATATTTATTTATTTCATTTTAGGAAGAAATAAGATTATATTATATTATTATTGTTATTATTATTTTTTATTATTATTAGTTGCTGTGTAGTAGATTATGACATAAAATTCCCTTTTCATATTTTACTACCGTAATTTTAAATCAGTTAGAATACAATTTATGAACCTGAGATTTTATTTTATTTTACTTCATTTTATTTAATTGAGCTAGATTCTTATTATAAAGAAGATTAAGATATGATTATTATTTTAATCGTAGTGAATAGAGCTCAGAAAGTCGTAAGAATACTATGAATTAGTTATTTGGTATAGTAAAAAGTGGGGATAGTGTTTTTATGCCATTGAGGTAGTATCGTGTGGATAATGGCTCAATGTAGTCTATCTCGTTCCCTGTATTGTCACTCCATGTCTCATGAAAATAGTAAATATTTGTTTAATTCATTTTACAATTGAACCGTATTTGTATTTTAAAATTAGAGCTAGTAATCATTTTAATTAATGCTGAATATTTCATTTATTTATTTGTTAACTGAGCTAAAACCCGTAATATTCATAATAAACAGTATATTTTGGGGTGAGAATGCACGGGGGGGAGTTAGAATATATATATATATATATATATTGTAGCAAAACCTATACATCTCACTAGATAGAGTACACTACTGAATGTACCTATGATATAGCAAACATACATGCCTATGTATTTATTTAATTAAAAATGGTTTTGACTTAACCCTTTAACTGATTCTTTTAAATTTGTAATCTTTGTCTAACTTTTTATTGGCCCAATACTTAAATCTGAGAACAATATGATTCGTCCGTTTCACTTCCAGCCGGTTTCTATTGTTAAAATATTAATCTAAAATACCCAGAATTTTTTTAATTAAGCTTCTAAAAATTGAATAATTTTAGAATCAAATTGGTTAAATGTAATGAAAAATTAAAAATAATGTTAATAACTGTAGAAAAATATAAGAAAAATATGTAAAAAATAGCTAGCAGTAAAACAAAAGAATTATAACACAACCAATGATTGTGTCATTATTCAGATCAACAGCTGTCAAGTAATTCTCTTTTTATTTCCATCTTGCTTATTTTTCTTGTAAAATTTAAAATTTTCCAAATCAAACTTTATATTTCCATAAAGTAACATCAAATCTTATTTATGAATGTAAAAAATGACAATAGATGTAATTATTTACTACAAAATCAATTAATTTAATGAACGCGTAAAATCTTTAATATTTATTTCTGTCATTATTATTTTCAGCTGTTCACTGTGCAATCACTACCGTGAAGAAAGATGATTTTGTACGCGCTTGTTTTTCTTGTATTATAATATTTTTGGAATCAAATTTTACATTTTGATAGAGCACTATATTATCTTATTTGGGAACATAAAAATTTACAATAAATGTAATTATTTACATCATAATCAATTGCGAACGTGAACGTGTATGAATTCATTTTCGTTTCTGAATCTGTCATTTAGAAACACGTCTACGGTTTTGAGTGATAATTGGTTTTTGTTTTTCTCCAAATGTGTTTTTGTTGTAATATTTAAAATTTTCTGAGTCAAACGTTATATATTTTGATAGAGCACTATATTATCTTATTTGTGAACATAAAAATGTACAATAAATATAATTATTTACAACATAATCAATTACGAATGTGGAAGAAATCATTTTCATTTCTGAATCTGTCATTTAGAAACACGCATAGAAGACATTTTCAGCTTTGGTAGGTGACCAATCAGCGACAAAGATACACCTCTGTACCAATAGACATGTAAATAAAATTGATTTTTTTAAAAAAATATGCTATATATGGACATTTTTAGAACTACAATATTAAAATTTAAATTACCTATCAAATAAGCCTAAAATGAAGAAATTGCAACTAAAATTGATCAAGAGATGGTGCATGCTTAGTTCAAAATTTTTTTTGCTATGGGGTCTTTTCGTAATAATCAGTTAAATGTTGATGTTCAAAACTTCTGGATTCATTCTCACAACTGTAATATATTCCCAACATGTATTTATGGACATCTGAAGGACTCCAAGTGCCACTCTTATATGAATATAAGAATTATCCGTAGTGAATATATTACCAACAAGAACACTATTTTGACCATCAGCTAGCTCAGTCTCATGGTCGTGGCATCACAGCCAGGAGTAGCTACGAATGGGGTTAAGAGGTTTTTTTAAACACACATAAAAAATAATTAAATAGATCTGCTAAGAAAATATCACAATAAGATTTATTTTGAGTTTCATTATCAAATCAGTTTTATTAAAGACTTCTAAAGACCATTATTATTCTTTGATCTTTTAGATAAAAAGAACAACAAATAATTCAACACTCTACTTTTTTTACATTTAATATTATATAATTGTAATTAATACCCTGTCACTTTGATATGCACACATACACCACTCTTTCCAATAGATTTATTACACATGAATCAAATAGTGAAGGTCAATACTAAGAAAAGTTTGTTTCACATGACCTCTGATAATAATTACATTATTTATGTCTGCAATTAAATAAAAATTTAAGAAAATTTCATTAAGTTAACTTAGATTGTCACATTTACTTATTATAAACAGTAATAATTTCTTTCTCATAAAAGAAAAGAAAAATCAGTACTTAAAGTTCTTTACCTGAATTTCCCAGGGGAATTAGTGGAAGAAGATTTATTTCTTTTAAAGTGTTCCATTCATCACAGGTAATAACAGGTAATTCAATGTGAAAGTTCCAGATCTTCATGTCCGTTTATGTCTGTTGGTTGATGAGGTTCAGTTTGGTTCCATGTTGGAAATTATGTTTTATTCCAAAGCATCTTGGTATTATTGGGCAAGACAGCTACAGTTGGTTGGAATTAGGGGTTGAATCCAACATGGTATGCTCTTACCCCAACATTTCTTTTGGATCTGCCATTATGTAAGGAAAACGTTTAACTTTAATATTTTGGATTTATGATTTTACTGTTCATGGCTGTAACTCTGCAGGGCCAAGACAAAATGCATTATGGGTGACTCTCTTTTATAGCCCCCTCCATTTGTTCTAGAAGTTTCTTTTGATTTCACTTTCTGTTTCCAATGCTGACTAACAAGATCTGGTTGACATGTGAAAACTTTTATCATAGCTTTTATTGTACATAAAAGAAAGTGAAATCTCATTTCTGCAGGAAACCTCTAGTTTTTTTAAATGTGAAACAAAAATCTCATTTCTCTTTTTTCAACTACTTAATCCATTCATGCACACATTTGTCACACACACATATACATTGTTTTAAAATGACAGAGTCCTTCCTCCACGTTTGTGTATTTGTAACCACCACGTAATAAAATTAATATTATATATCTACATCTACATATATGTTTAAATACCGATTAATAATCTTATTTGTGACTGGTTTCAAACCCATTCTGTCACAATACCATCTCCTCCAAAGCTTTCAAATACTTTTCATGTTTTTGAATAGCTCCTTTTGTGCAACACTTATCTATTTCCTGTTTCTTTGATTTGACCATTGCTTGCAGAGGGCCAGGCAGGCTTTAATGATCAAGCATTATATGACCTCCTCATTTGTACCCAGTGTTCACCCAAAATGCATTATCCCCTGATTATGACAGATGGTGTATAAGCCTTTATATAGGTTGCAAAATTTTTGGCATACAAACCTACCCAAATCGCTGATGTGAGGGGTTTGAACCATGACTCTATCCCATACTTTAAATATGGGTTCCCTAGGTCTCACTTTTCTCCCTCTTTGATGGCTCATCTGCTGTAAGGTCTGATATGCCCTATACTGGTCACTCTTCTTGTCAATAGGTGGTTCTTTCATCCCTGGTACAAAGGTTTTTATCCGAGATGGTATGTGCTGTCCAAATTGGAGGCAAAATGAGGCATAACCGGTAGATTCGTTTACATTCCAGTTTATAAAATCCACTACTTGAGGAGTCCATTTAACCCAGCTTTTATGATTTATGCCCGTATATGTGTGAAACAAGTACCCCTACTCCCTTATCATCCATTCGCAGGGGTTGGATTGTGGGTTCCTGATTGAGGTAAAATTATGTCTAATCCCCTGTTGTTGAATCCACTTTTGCCATTCCTTGTACATGAAGGGAGTACTATGGTCTGCTAATATGCTCTTGGGTTTTTCAGTCTGTAAAATGTCAGCCTTCTAGCATTCTTTGCATTCGGCTTGGTGATAGGATATGCCGACACATATTTTGAAAACAAGTCGTACGTGAGGAGATATTTTTTTGGTGAATGCCAGCAGAGGGCTGTAAATATGCAATGGCATCATTTCTCATGGTCTATTTACTATTATTGATTGCATGGGAGCCGTATAATTTCAGTTTGCTGGTTTGGTTCTCTGACAGCTTTCACAATCCCTCAACATGTTTATGACTGATGTATGGATGTTAGACCAGTAAGACCACTTTTGAATCAAATGCTCCATTTTAAAGCACCATAATGGTCATATAGTTGGTGTACATAGTTTGTCATATCTTTCCACAATTTAGGAGGTATAACTGGTTTCCACTGCTGGATCAACATGTGTCCGGTACTGTAAAATATTTTTATGGAGCCAGTACCTGATTTCCTGTCTTCTTTGAGCTCTCACCATTTATTCCCTTTCCCACTCATTTGATTATCTCTTTTAATTGTTCATCTTGATGCTGCCAATGTTCCAAATGAGCCAGGTTCTCTTCTACCCTCCATACTGGCAATATACAAGCTCTTCACACTCGAACAATCATGATGATAACCAGATGGATTCCATCTCAAACTATCGGCTACAATATTTTCCAGTCCCTTACAATATTGAACGGTATAATTATATTCCTGCAACAGCAAGCTCCAATAGATCAGTCTGCTGTTGGTAAGGTAGCTATGTTTATAAACTCCAGGCTATTATGATCAGTCATTATGATGACTCCACACCCTAACAAAAATGTATGAAACTTCTGGAATGCCCAGATGATTGCCAGTGCTTCCTTTTCTGTAGTGGAGTAATTCAATTCGGACCCCTAACCACCACTAGAGGGTTACAATATGGTGATGAACATTTAGATATTATCCCCCATTCTACCATCTGCATTACTTGTTTTTTTACCTCCTCCCTATATTGGTATGGCATAGGATATGAGCATGATTGCAAGCCTCAGTTTGATGCATTGTTCAAAACCTGGTATTATGCCTGGTACTTCTGAAATTATTTGATGGTATTGATACAATGTCTGCCTGAAACCTCCTCATCTTTATTTGCCATGATTATATTCTGGATTTTTCTTCAATCTCAGTCTCTTTCCCTTCTGTCTGGATTACTCCTATTGATTTACATAACTGTGGTGTGGTAAACTTGGTGGCTTCCTCTTCACATGTGAACCAACTGATTTTAAAATATATTGCACACCTATATCATTTTAAGAAATCTGTTCCTATCAATATGTCATGTATCAGATCTTTCATAATTAGAAAGACATGAGGAAATGGTTCTCCATTGATATGAAGATCCATCCATACCTGCTTGGGTTCAACCCAAGCCATTTTATTATTTACCATCCTGATTTGGATTGGTTTAATAGGTAGGGTTCGTATGCTGGTCTGACAGCCAATGATTTGGGTATACAATTCCTCAGACATCACAGACATTTGGCTGCCAGAATCCAATAATACCTTAGCCTGCCTACCAGAAATCTCTATTTCGATTTTTAGACAGCCCACACTTGCATATTTTGGAATCCATTCTTTATCAGAACATATCAAGTTTTCCATACACCTCTCTTTCCCCTTCTGATCCCAGTTTTCCTCTTTCATTTCCTTCTGCCACTGTTTGCTAATCTCTAATTGCCCTAGTACTCTATCGACCTCTTTTACATTTTTTCTTGATGTATCCCCTATGCTTATCATTACTTCACTTGGCAGATTTTTCCATACAGTCCTTAAAATGTGTTTTATGACAAATTACATGCCTCCAATTCCTTTAGTTGTGCCACCTGACATCTGAAGAACTGGACATATGTCTCTTCTTCATCCTCCTGAAACCTTTCCTGGATGATATGGGCTTTGATCTGTTCCTAAAGTTCCTCACTCCAGAAAATTTTGTTTATAGCCCTTTCATATTTTTCAAACATCCTTGGCTTTGTCATTAGTGACCTCCACCAATCCCAGGCATGCTCCTGCAGGTGGCTGTGTGCCACTATTATTTTATCGCATTCCCCCATATCATATCTGCAAAAGTATCTTTTTAAGCTTTTTCGATATTCCTAGGGCTTTTCCCACTTTTTTCCTTTGGATATCTGTATTTTATTCATCTCATTTCCTTTCTTCTCCATCTCTCTCACCCTTATATTATTATTGTTTTTTTTTTTTGGGTTTTCTATTTCTGGTTGGACATCTCGGACACCCTTCCCCAACTCCAACATCCTGCACTGCCTTCTTGTTAGCCTCAACTATAGTTTCCCTATTTATTTATTTTTTTAAACCTCCCAATCGACCAACAAAAGACCACGGATTACATATTCTTGGCCTATTGTGTACCACAAAATGACAAGATGGTTATTTCTTGAGACACCATGTACTTTACTTTATTTAAAATGATTACTTTTTTTAAAATGTTATGCAAAACAAATGTACTTTAATCTATTTAAAGTGATTCATGTTTGAATTATCTATTTAAAATATATAAACATTTTTCCCATAATAATATAACTAAATATTGCTTTGTTAAATGGATTTAAAAAAAAAAAAAAAACATTTATTTTATTTTTTTAAAAATGATTCTAATGATATATATACAAAGCAAATGTACTTTAATTTAATTAAAGTGATTCGCGTTTGAATTATCTATTTAAAATATAAACGTTTTTCCCGTAATAATATAAACAAATATCGCTTTGTTAACGTATTTCTGCAATATCTAGTGAAACATTTGATAAAAATCACCCATAATATAACTTTAATCCATTTATGAGTTGGATTTTCATAAAGTTGTAATCAAATTCTAAGCTTGATTTATTCCAGACAGAACAATGATTTAATCTCACACGATTACTTCTTTCAAAATTTAAATAATTATTATGCATTTGTTCTCTTACTCTTAAATTATTTACTACTGAATATTTATAATGTTTCCCATTCCCCTTTACTTCTCTTTAAGACCTTTTAGTTGGGACACCATTGTAACAAAACCCATTCCTCTCACTAGATAGAATACACTACTGAATATATCTACGAAATAGAAAACATACATGCCTACGTTCTTATTTAATTAAAAACGTTTTTGACTTAAATATTGGATGTTCAAAACTTCTGTATTTGTTCTCATAACTGTAATATATTCCCAATGTGTTTTTATGGACATCTGAAGAACTGCAAGTGCCACTCTTATACAAATATAAGAATTACGTGAAGTGAATATACTACCAACAAGAACACTATCCTACGTAATGTGAGAGGGGTTTTGCCAATCGACTAGCTCAGTCTCATGGTTGGGTGGCACCACAGCTAAAGTAGCTATGAATGAGGTTAAGAGTTTTTTTTAAACACACATAAAAAAAATTAAATAGATCTGCTAAGAAAATATCACAATAACATTTATTTTGAGTTTCATTATCAAATCAGTTTTATCAAAGATTTCTAAAGACCATTATTATTCTTTGATCTTTTAGATAAAAAGAACAACAAATAATTCAGCACTACTTTTTTTACATTTAATATTATATAATTGTAATTAATACTCTGTCACTTTGATATGCATACATACACCATTCTTTCCAATAGATTTATTACACATGAATCAAATAGTGAAGGTTGATACTAAGAAAAGTTTGTTTCACGTGAACTCTGATAATAATTATGTTATTTATGTCCACAATTAAATAAGAATTTAAGAAAATTTCATTAAGTTAACTTAGATTGTCACATTCACTTATTATAAACGGTAATAATTTCTTTCTCATGAAAGAAAAGAAAAATAAGTTCTTTACCTGAATTTCCCCAGGGAATTAGTGGGAGAAGATTTATTTATTTAAAGGAGTTCCATTCATTTATCACAGGTAATAACAGGTAATTCAATGCGAAAGTTCTCAAACTTCATGTCCGTTTATGTCCATTGGTTGACGAGGTTCAGCTTGGATCCATGTTGGGAATTATGTTTTATTCCAAGGCATCTTAGTATTATTGGGTAAGACAGCTCCAGTTGGTTGGAATTAGGGGTTTGAATCTGACGTGATTTGCACTTACCCCAACATTTCTTTTGGATCTGCCATTATGTAAGAAAAATACTTAACTTTTAATATTTTGGATTTATGATTTTACTGTTCATGGCTATAACTCTGCAGAGCCAAGACAAAATACATTATGGGACACTCTTTTTTATAGCCCCCTCCATTTGTTTCAGAAGTTTCTTTTGATTTCACTTCCTGTTTCCAATGCTGACTAACCAGATCTGGTTGACATGTGAAAACTTTTATCATAGCTTTTATTGTACATAAAAGAAAGTGAAATCTCATTTCTGCAGGAAACCTCTAGTTTTTTAAACGTGAAACAAAAATCTTGTTTCTCTCTTTTCAACTACTTAATCCATTCATGCACACATTTGTCACATGCACATATACATCGTTTCAAAATGACAGAGTCACTCCTCCTCATTTGTGTATTTGTAACCACGAACACATAATAAAATTAATATTATATACCTACATCTACATATATGTTTAAATACTGATTAATAATATTATTTGTGACTGGGTTCAAACCCATTCTGTCACTATACATATATATTGTGCTGGATCTATCCGTTGAATGAAGTATACTTACACGTATATATGTTTGGCTGGTTTCAAACTTCTCCATAATACATTAATAATATTATTTAATTATAAATGTTACGTGAATGAACCGGCATGTTCGAGCAAAATGGGAGATATTATTGATAGATTTAACTATCAACAATGGCCCACCTTGGCTGCTAGATTCAAACACCTACTATCCAAACACTTTATTTGTTTTGGAGTAAACTCCGGGTGCCAGCTTGTCTCAGACTTATGTATTTGGTCAGTAGGGCCATAATCCAGCACTCGAAATGATCCCAAAACTAGCTCAGTCTAATTTTAATCAATAATAAAATATAGGAAAAAAAAATTGGCAAGAAAAGATTGATAAAAGGAATTTGATAAAAAGAATTGACCGCCAAATAAAGTTTAAGTTGTAAAGACCATTTATTTTAATTAACATTTACTAATTTTAAACATTTTCTAAATTTAATATAACACACGCACATTTTAATTTAACACACTATAATATATTTTATGAGAAAGCATAAATAATCTTTGACATTTAAATTATCTAACATTTACAAACACGCACATCAATAGTTCATTTTATGCATGCTTATAAAGTTCAAATTACTTGTCTCCGTAGGATTTATGAATTACAGCAGTGGCTACTATATATAAATGAGAATAATAAAATGTTTTACCTAGGATTTTTGGAACATGGATATTGCTTGTTGTTGGCTGCTTCCGATGGAATATGTCTAATAAAGGATATCTAACCAGTTAGATTTGACGTTTCTTGAGGAGATTTGATGCTAATCCGTTGGTTTTATTCTTGGAGACAGTTGAACATTGATGGAGGATTTCTGAGCTGTTAAGTAGACATTATTTCATGGGCAGGTCTTCCTGATCTTGTTGGACTAAAAGGCTGAAGTAAGAGCATATATTCCCAAAAGCTGCTCAGCACTGCATTCTGTTTCTGGATACATAATACATAATACAAATTGCACTGTTATCTGAACTGAATCAAGACTGACACTGAAAACTAAGCTGAAACTGGATGTCCAATAAAAATCTAGCTATTTATGTATGTGAAGTGTTTTTGTTTTAATATCCTCCGGCAATAGGTGTTGTCGAAATTCCTTTAATAACTAATCCTTTGACAACGTGTTTTTGAAGATTGTGTAATTAGTAGTAGCCATGACAAAATGTGTTGTTTTTATATATTTAATTAGTAGCCCACCACTGTGTTTTTAAATACATTTCATTTCAATATTTATTTTCATGTGTTTTTCAATACGCATTTATTATATATTATATTAACAAGCTTACATTCACACACATGTATAATTTATTTTAATAAACTCGAATGAAAAGAGGTTTGTATTTTTTAAACTTTAAATTATATTTCAACTAATAATAATCAACTCTACTTCCTTTTATAAAACTTTTAGTTTAACTTTTCTAACCAAAACTCCCCCTCCCCCTTTTAATCAATTATTTTCTAACTTTTATTTCAAACTCTAATGATAGAAAACTATTTGACTCTTATCTTTTCGAAAACAAACTGTAATAAACTCTTCATCATTGAAATATGTTTTTCTTTTACGAAAGATTATTTTAATAATTTTTTTAGATAAATTAGTATGTGCCAATTTCAATATTGGTACATTGCACCCCCCTTCATTTCAGAGTAAAATGTGTCATTTTTGACCATTTTATCTCTGACAACTTTAATTCATAATTCTAAATATTATTATTTTTTTAAGTTTGCTTTTTAATATCTTTCACTTCACATACTAAGGGCAATCTTCTATTATGCTTTACTTCTTTCTATGCTGAATACATTGCTTACAATGTTTGAGTCCTGGAAAGTGACCACGGACAAACTAATTTTGTGGCACAGGGATCTTTTGAAAATGAGGCAGAGGCAGATTCACTGACTTATACTGACTTACACATATGAAAAATGAAGCTTTATTTGCTGGGTTTCTACCGGACTTGGAAAAAGAAAGGGTGCTGTGTATGGCAGGAATTATCAACTGTCCATTTCTGACTTACGCTTTGGAAAACGAGATACAAGATATTGGGATTCTCCCCTGAAGAAGTGTCTTGTAGCTCATGCTGGATTTTCCCAGGGTGCATTTTAAAAGAGGAGTGATTCTTGCCAATCCATTATGGGTACTAAGATTTATCCAGCCGACAGCTTTAATGTTAACCTTATCTAAACTTATTTTTATACTACCCTCATTCCCTTAATTTCAAACCTTTATGCTCTTAATACAACTTAGATTGACCTTTCATTTATATTATTTTAACCTTTCAATATTATTTTTAAATACGCATGAACATTACTTTAACATATTTATTTATATTACAATATTATTTATAATCCTTATGAACATTATTTTTAAATTTTTAGTTACATTAATCTTATAATATAAACTTTGAACCATTATGAACATTATTTTACATATTTATTTAATCTTACAATACTATTCTAAACTATCACAGACATCAGTTTACATATTTATTTACATTACAATGTTATTTATTTTAAACCATTACTCAACTTTTTTATCTATGTGCGTGTATTCAGAAAAACTATTTTACTCTATTATGCTACTTTCTTTATTAACTCTTTGACTGCCTCTTACAAGGACTCTCATAAGCAGTTGATGTCACTCTAATTCTGTTATTTTTAGTGGTAAAAGATTCGTTTGACAGTTATTGATTAGGTTTTTAAAAGTTCTGTAAGATGGTGCCCTCTTCCGAATTATTTTACAAGTAAAAAGTCAAAAAAACCACGTTTAAAGCTAAACAAAGAAAGGAACTTATTGGTGATTGGCTCTCAGCTGGCTCTCAGTTGACAAAGACATTCTGATTGGCTAGAAAGAACAAAGAAACTGCCTGATCAAAGAAAATAAAGAAAAACGCTGAGATTTTCATTTCGAATATGGTTTAAAGTATTCCAAAGTATAATTTGAGTATTAAAATAATTTTTAAATACAAATATACTAAAAAAACAAAATTATTTTCGAAAAATATTGAAGATTTTAGTAAAAATATTTAAGATTTAGCAAAAAGAAATATTTAGTTTCCTACAACGTAAAAAGCATTTACATCACGAACTCTTTGTTTATATGTTGGCTTTTATTTTGCTGAAATTGAATATTTTATAATAAATAAATAGCCATTTATTTTTGAAAGAACTTTCATTCACTTTTATAACCTTAAAATGTATTAATATATTTTTTATAAACAAATATAAAGTCAATAAGATATTAAAGGTGAAAATATTTTGACAAATGACTTGTGTTCAGTTTGTGAGCTGGCCAACTAAAAGCTTTCATTTTTAGCTGACACATCCAATAATATAATTAGCGGTTAAAATGTTAATATGTGCGTGGAGAGGGGAAAAAATCTTTTATTTTACGAAGCCTTTGTTATTATTATTACTTAAACAAATCCTGATTTTAACTTTCCTTTTAATTTATCATTATTCATTTGTTTTTAATTTATCATTTTAGTTTTAAATAGAAGTTTCAGATTTAAATTTATCAAATTATTGATGTTAGAATAATCATATTCGCACTCATTATCCATTTCCTGTCCTTTTTGGTTTATTTCCTTTACTATTCCACCCATTTACTATCTTTTAAACTTTATCAGGTGGTTCCTTCTTTCTGTCTACTAACTTTATAATATAAACTAACTTTCCTTTCTTGTCAATTCTGCTCTTATAACTTATTACTTTATCTTTTTCTCTTTCTGTTCTGTTTTCATCTTCATAAGTCAGAAAACCTTTATACCTAGACAAACTCCGAATTACTTCAATCTGGGAATATTTTTTCTATGCTTTCTATTTTTAATCTATTTTTAAATCTGTGAACATGGATGTTTACTTTAAACCTTTTATTTTTAATTCTTTGTAAAAATGCTTTTACGCTATCTTCTACTTTAAACCTATATCTCTCTTCTATATCTTGGTCTACATTTGTTTCTACCTGATCAGTTGTAATGCTATCAGATTTTAATTTAATTTCTATCTCTTTTATGACCTCAATTTCCCTACTTTCTTTTACAAAATCTACTTCTATGATATCTTGGCTTTTCTCTACCTTTCCTGTAATTTCACATCTTATTTCTCTTACTTCTGCTCTGAGTTCCTTAATTTCTCCTTTAACCTGACTAATTTCTTCCTACAATTCTGCTTTGAGTAACTGGCTTTGTTTAAATTCTCATATTTTTTCTTTGAATTCAGCTTTGAGCTCTTGCATCATATTCATCATCATTTTCATCATTATTCACATCTCAGATACTTCTTTTCTTTTTTTCCTCCATTTTTTCAACAATATTATTTTTTTTGACTTAATTTAAATACAAGCTGTTTATTTATTTATCTTACTAAAATGGAAATACATGCTGACTCCACACCTTCCTTTGTCCATTTCTCAACCCGATCTTAATGCTTTAACTCCACTGAAAACACCCAACTGTCAGATTTAAAAGAATGATTTATTTTAACCAACATAAATGGCATAAATCTTTTTTCATTTAAAGAAGAAAAAAGGTTTCGGTCAATTCTTTTTTTTTATTTTAAATTAATACCACTTTAAATATGTAATTTAGCTTTTCTTTAAGGTTTTTATTTTTAAACAAGAAACAAAGTATTTAATTAACTGTCATTTTTGACAGGTTCGAGCCAGATTGGCATGCTATTTGTGCCAGATCTATCCATTGAATGAAGTATAATTACATGTATATATGTTTGGCTGGTTTCAAACTTCTCCATAATACATTTATAATCTTATTTAATTATAAATGTTACATGAACGAACCGGCACGTTCGAGCAAAATGAGAGATATTATTGATAGCTTTAACTATCAACAATGGCTCACCCTGGCTGCTATAATCAAACCCCTACTATCCAAACACTTTATTTGTTTTGGAGTAAACTCTGGGTGCCAGCTAGTCTCAGACTAACGTATTTGATCAGTAAGCCCATAATCCAGTGCTCAAAACGATCCCAAAATCTAGCTCAGTCTAATTTTAATCAATAATAAAATATAGGAAAAAAGAATTGTCAAGAAGAGATTGATAAAAGGAATTTGATAAAAAGAATTGACTGACAAATAAAGTTTAAGTTTTAAAGACCTTTTAATTTAATTAACATTTACTAATTTTAAACATTTACTAAATCTAATATAACACACGCACATTTTAATTTAACACACTATAATATATTTTATGAGAAAGCATAAATAATCTTTGACATTTAAATTATCTAACATTCACAAACATGCACATCAATAGTTCATTTTATGCATGCTTATAAAGTTCAAATTACTTGTCTCTGTAGGATTTATGAATTACAGCGGTGGCTATTGGAACATGGATATTTTTATGAATTACAGCGGTGATTATTGGAACATGGATATTTCTTGTTGTTGGCTGCTTCTGACAGAGTATATCTAATAAAGGATATCTAACCAGTTAGATTTGATGTTTCTTGAGGAGATTTGATGCGAATCCATTGGTTTTATTCCTGGAGACAGTTGAACATTGACAGAGGATTTCTGAGCTGTTAAGTAGACATTATTTCACTGGCAGGTCTTCCTGATCTTGTTGGACTAAAAGGCTGAATTAAGAGCGTATATGCCCAAAAGCTGCTCAGCACTGCATTTCTGTTTCTGGATACAATAATATAAATTACACTGTTATCTGACCTGAATCAAGACTGACACTGAAAACTAAAAAACTGGATGTCCAATAAAAATCTAGCTATTTATCTATGTGAAGTGTTTTTGTTTTAATATCCTCTGGCAATAGGTGTTGTCAAAATTCCTTTAATAACTAATCCTTTGACAACATGTTTTTGAAGATTGTTTAATTAGTAGTAGCCATGACAAAATGTGTTGTTTTTATATCTTTAATTAGTAGCCCACCGCTGTGTTTTAAATACATTTCATTTCCATATTTATTATCATGTGTTTTTCAATACGCATTTATTATATATTTTATTAACAAGATTACATTCATGCACATATATAATTTATCCTAATAAACTCGAATGAAAAGAGATTTGTATTTTTTAAACTTTAAATTATATTTCGACTAATAATAATCAACTCTACTTCCTTTTATAAAACTTTTAGTTTAACTTTTCTAACCAACACTCCCCCTCCCCCATTTTAATCAATTATTTTCTAACTTTTATTTCAAACTCTAATGATAGAAAACTATTTGACTCTTATCTTTTCGAAAACAAACTATAATAAACTCTTCATCATTTAAATACGTTTTTCTTTTACGAAAGATTATTTTAATAATTTTTTTAGATAAATTAGTATGTGCCAATTTCAATATTGGTACAATATATATATTGAAGCAGTCGGATCTGAGTTCGATCCTAGCTTCATGACATCTAGCTATAAGCCCACTCCAAACCCTAATACTAACCTTAAATTTCAGATGCAATGGGGCTTTATACGTTCAATTCATGCTAATTTCCATAAAGAATAACTTATTTCATAAATGCATATTAAAATTAATTAGTTTCAGATTTAAATTGATCAATTCTATTAATAAATTCATGATAGAATTATTCATGAATTTATATATTATAACTGCATGGATTGTGCATATATATTTGTAAAATTTTAAATATATATAATTGTTCAAAAGTTTCATTGCATCGGGGATGTTTGATTTTATTTTTAAATAATTTGTTAAAGTTTTATTGATTAAAAGCTACATTCTTTCGATAAGTTTTCAGATTTTCCCTTTCCAAAAACAACAGTTGAAGTTTTATTAATTAGAAAAAGATAAGGATTTCCTAATTAAAATCATTTTCTGATTTTAAGAATTCATTTTCTAATTTGAAAATGAATTCAAGTTAATTAGATTGATAGCCTTATCGAAGGAATGTATCTAAAAACATTGATAATGAAAGAAGTGCTAGCCCAAAGGCATCAAATACACATATATAGCTCTGAAAAGGTTGGGAAAAAATCCATCTTTGTTGTAGAGAAGTACAGTAAATTCTGTGCATCTTAAATAGTGTTTAATCATGGTAAGGGGCTAAACATCAGGAATCTGACTATTGTTTCCTGAAGTCCCCTGAAAATCTTCAATGGAGCTGCTGAATCTTTTCTGGACCAATCATGCTGCTAAAATTATGAAAAGCCACTAAAATGCTGTTCAAGTAATCAATCAAATGCATGCCTACATTTTTACCAACCTGGATGTGTAAACTAAGAACAAGCCCCGGAAGAAATGGGTAATATGTTTCCATAATGAACCTTAAACTTTCTGGCCAGTTTCGAACTTTACTTTACACTCCCGTTAGAGCTCTTTTATTCTTTAATGTAATAATCTTTATAAAACATTTTATCCATGCTACTGTAAACTTATATCATAATTCTCTCAACTTCTAGTCTTTAAACTTTCTCTTTTCTTACTTGGCAGTTCATTTATTATATTATATATATATATATATTTGTGTGCTCTATTAATGTCGTTTATTTTTAATTATATGCCAATAATCTTTCGACTCGATGAGCCCCTTTGTTCTATTTGCGTCACGCAAATAATATAATATTAATTCTAATAGTAGTTCTCACCCATTAGAACTAAATTTATAAGTTCTATCAATCATCTAGTCAAAAGAAATTATTACGTTTACTATTTTTATAATTGGCTAATAATAAATTATTAGCTCCATTTCCAAACTAGGCCCCAGCTATTTTCTTGTGTTTACCAATATGTATTTATTCATATATATAATCTTAAAATGTTTTTGCAAAAGGGTCAATAAAGGAATCAACTAAATATACTGCAATTCAAATTTCAGTTAATTGCTATTTAGATTCAGGAAGGGCACGATGATTGGGGCATAATTAATATGATTTGCAAATACTTTAAAATGGTTTTTGTTAAAAGCTCGTTTGACTTTAATTAATTGATCAAGTCATCATATAGAGCATTATATTTGGGTTTTAATATTCAAACGATGACTATCAAATCATCATCTTCAAACATTGCTGATGTAGAGCAATCTTCCGCTCCATTAGGCTGGTCAGTGATAACTATCAAGGAAGAAAGCACTTCCTCTCCTGTTCATATTAGTCAAAGGGCATAAGACTTTTCAGATGCAAGCCACCATACGACTTCTATTATCGACCAGCTATCGTCTTCCAATTTCATTTTATAGCTCATAATTTTTCAGCACCGTTGCCTCCCTGTTCCAGTAAAACCCGCTCAGATGCTTGTAATTCATGATGATGTGATTTAAATTAAAGTCCAACAAATTCTCAGTAAATAAGTTTTCCAATAAAGATTAAAGTTATACCCTAAAATACATATCTTGCTTGTCACGAATGGATTTGCGAATGTGAAAATAAATATCACATTATTGGTATGAAATTAGAGTAATAATATCCTTTACAACTAAATACCTTTATCTGCCTTTATTTTTTTGTTGGGGGCATAGACATAGAATTCCAAATATTGTGTAATACTCATTGGCATATAAGAAGGACCTCCACATTATAATTATAAACTTTGTTTAAGGACTAGAATTAATTAATATAATCATTATTTAAAGTTCAAACAAAACAAACTATTATTATTAAATATTTTCTAAACACACTTGGTTTCTTAATTCCTTAATTATCTTATTCAATAATTATTTTAATGGTAATGCTCGTTGTCAACCCGAACATATACCTATGATTTGATTTAAAAAGTACATTAAGTTAATTAATTATCCGATATTAGTGCAGTTCAGGGGTCTCTAATCCTCACCAACCATTGAGCTAGTTTCTTGGCGCATAGCACTGTGCTGTCAATTTAGATTTCTACTAATCTAAGCTGGTGAGTTGGGTTTGAATTCAGTTTGGTTCAGCTGAGTTTGGATCCGACTTGCAATTTAGGTGGTGGGTTTTTTGACTGGTACAATATATATATATATATATATATATATATATATATATATGCATGTGTGTGAGAGATATGATGATCTTGACCAACTGATGAGTGCTGGTTCAGCACAAAATACCATATTGAAGATCATTTATCATTTTTACACATGTGTTGTCATGGGTATTGGTTGTATAAGATGCAGTGAATAGTTGAAGAGAGCTTGAATGTTTGTATTCACATCCTCTATAATTACTTTATGTAGAAGAAAATTATAAGTTCATTCAATTAAATTTTAAGTTTTGATCAAGTAATTATTTAAAAATAATCACACCCACACATACTGCATCTTCATTTCTCATTACTCTATCCAAATATAGTAACTTCACATTTATCTCTTAAAGCCAAAAATATATTTCACTTGTATAGTTTTATTTTTTAATATAAAACCAAATTTTCCATTGCATTCAATAACACTCTTATCTGTTGGATTGAATAATCTTCTCACAAATAGATGTCATCTAAAATTTGGATAATTTAATTAATAAGAAATAAAATAAATATTAACAATCTTAATTTTTCATAGTTTTTCCAAATGACACCCAATTACTTAGACCATGTTCTAGCAAAACTGTTTTAACTTGCTTATTTTGTGGGCAATGTGATGCCTTCTTTTAAAACAAATTTATTAATCTGACTACCACAGAAATTTACCTCCAAAATACTGTAACCAAAAAATGTTATTATGCTTATAAATCTATATTATTCGAAGAAAAGCAAATCCAGTAATACATCGGTATTTGATACACAGTCCACCAGATTTTTATGATGATGCTATCCAAAAATATATTGAGGATATTT
Source organism: Epiperipatus broadwayi (assembly GCA_028023455.1). Lineage (NCBI taxonomy): Eukaryota > Metazoa > Onychophora > Udeonychophora > Euonychophora > Peripatidae > Epiperipatus > Epiperipatus broadwayi. Next base: position 1,886,598 of record JAQFVV010000118.1, on the reverse strand, counting down.
CACATTTTCAAAAAAATAATCCTGATATATTAATAAAAATTTCCACTACAGCATGAATAATGTATATTAAAATTAAAGCTTCACATTTTTCTCTCTAAGCATACAGTTCTACTCATCAAAAGCATGTATGGTTATAAATCTATTTGCATTAAGTGTGACAGATTAGAACATATAACCTCATAATGTATTGCTAATAACAGTTTTAAAAGGCATACACTGATTAAATTAAACATTATTGCAAGAATAGCCTCAAACTCAAATCAATGCTAAATATTGCAATGATGAAAACATGAATTCTTTTAAACATTGTTGCAATATTCTTTTAATAACCCTCAAACTCAAATAAATATTTTGTCTGTAAATAAATTTATATAAATGATTATCATGTCCATTGTTCTAAGTAGAATCCTTATTACATGTAGCAGTAATACAATGCTATCTAATTTTTGTCTCACAGGTGACAACTGAAATGCAGTTATGCAATAGCCTTATTGACATTCAGTTATTAAATTGAAAACAGTTATTTGTATATTAAATAATGTAACTTCTAATATAGAATATCCATGACATAATAATAAAAGAAATATAATTTCTCATTGTACTGACAAACACTTTAATATGTAATTTTCAAAGATGGCAAGAAATAAAATAAGCCTTTTTTATATAAAAAAGTCAACAATAGATGTTCCATTTTTATTTTGTACCATGAAATATTGCATCTAAAAGAAATTATGACTCTCATATCGATTAAATATTGTTCATTATTAAAATTATTTTATCCAATCTTCTTTGGTGCTATTTATACATAAAGCTAGCAATACTTGAAGAAGTGTGGAGAATAATTCCACTCAAAGCGTTGTATAATCTACTAATCTGTGCTATCTTTGTGTTTTATTACTACTAATTGTTTGTATTTGGGAAAGTTTAAATAAAATTTAAAGATTTCTCGAATTCAACATTTAATTATAGATGATTGAAATTATACAACATATTATCACATCAAATGTACTATTATCACAAACGTTCAGGAAAACAATAATAACAATTAATTACATTGTAATTATTGATAGCCAAAAAAATATTTAAAATAAAAACTTCATATAATACAATTAGCACTATGTAAACAATTCTGTCTTTTAGAAGATATTTTATTTATATATCTGTATGGATTTTTTATGCAGCTTAATTATTAAAATATTATCATAAATATATCTACAAAAATAGCAAACAGAAGATGTATTAATGGCCTAATTAAGATCTTTAATATTTCAATTTTAACCATAGATTAAACAGTCACTAACTATTACGTTTTTACAGCAGATGAGCACACTACACATGCTTTGATTAAATCCATTGACGAGTCTTAAATAATATCTAAAAATAACAAATTAAACAGGATTTATTGTTGAATTAAAAAAAAAGTGTTTAAATTTAATTTTTTTTTTTTACCAAATTATTTGGTTGTAAGATATTATATGTTGGACTATTTCCATAATCTATTATTAAATGTTGACTGGCTAGAAACTTTTAAACTTTATTTAAACTTTACAAATTAAAACAACGTGTTAGTAATGACATACAAATAGACAAACACTTGTTAGTAATTACACAACATTTTAAGTACTATTATTTTCAACTCTTCTTCAGTTGTTGCTGGCCTGACCGGGGACTCCTATACTAATATTGTCACTGGTCAAACCAATAACATCTGAAGAAGAATGGAAAATAATAATAATAGAAACATTGTGTCATTACTCACCTGTGTTATCTATTTGTATGTTATTATTAACAAGTTGTTTGAATTTGAAAACTTTAAATAAAATTTAAAATTGTCTAGACATTTAATAATAGATGATGGAAATGCATGTTACATCTAATATGCCATCATCACAACCCTTCAGGATAATTCTTTGGTTATAGATTTTTAATTAAACAGTCAAAAATAGAAAGTTGATTTTAAATTAGCCTTATGCAATGAAATTATATCTTCCAATAATGAAAACTCAAACCTTCTTTACATGTTTGTATACACATTTTGTGATGCAATTTCTCTACTGTTATTTGCTAGATAATTTTATTCAATATCAAGAAAAAATTCAATAGACAAGACTTGATTGTGCCATTAATATTTTCATGGTAATATTTAATTAAATATTTATAAGTCTAGGATAGATATACTATTTACAAAAAAAATATACCACTTCTAAGGCTTTTATTTGTAAAGAGCTTGAATTACAGACCTTTGTAGTGAATTTCCAAAATGTTATTCTTAGAATTTTATTTTATACTTAATATTAACTAAATGAGAATAACATATTCGAATATGGTTCAAAATTACTCCAAAAATAGCATGAGGTAGAATTGTGTTTCAGTCTATTGTTACTTATATTCACATTGTGGGATATTTTCTTGTCATTTAAATGAAAAGTTGAGTATAATATTCCAGATTTTTAAAAACATTTCTAAACTTTTCATATATTAATTAAAATATTACTCAGAACAATTGTTCATATTTTTATCATACAGCTCTTTTTTGCAATGATTTTAATTGTCAATATGATGTATTATTTCCTGCAATCCAATCAAACCTTATTCCTCATATCTCCATACAACTTCTTTTATTACCTATTCTTGGTGTAGTTATCTTTGTAGGTAAACATATATTGACTTTTTTTAGTTAATAGAATGTTACTCAAAAAGTTTGTTATGCCATGAATCAAAACCATATTAAATTATATAAAAATGATTAGTATGTTAAATATTATCTTGACAACAATCAATTTGGAAAAAAATATGTCTACAAAAAATGCTGTAGAGTCTTTGTGATGGGTAGAATAAGAAATCTCTATATTTGTTTCATAAACTGTAAGAAAGCTTTTTACCAAGGGTTTTGGCATAGATTATTTCAAGCATTAAATAAGTAATCTGCTCCAACCACATTATTGGCATGCCTTTTGATATATATATATATATATATATATATATATATATATATATATATATATATATATATATATATATATATATATATATATATATATATATATATATATATATATAACAAAAAGTCAAATATAACTGAATAACTTCCTAACAAAGGATCCTAATGTTAAATGTTAGAAAGGATAGCTATAACTGCTTGTTGCTTATTTGCCTTAATTAATACATTTACAAAAATCACGACAAAAATGGATTCTGGATCATATGGAATTTTAAACAAAAAATGGAGACAACTTTACTAAACAATTAAATTACCAAATAATCAGGAGTAATGGTTGAAAAAACAAAAATTTTGGTTATAATTATATATGATAATATTAAAAAGATTATGACAATGTATATTCAAATTCTATAAAAATATTCATATTACAATAGGAAATACATTATCAAAACAAGGTGAAAATTTTGATTATCTAGATAAGGTAAATGTGGTCCATATGGCTATTAAAAATAGCTATTATAAAGGAGACTTTTCATGACACAGTCATATTTGATACAAAATCAATTATGACCATCATTACGTTAGTTTCACTTATAAATCAGATAGTTTGATTCTTTTAACTAATAATATAAAAAAAAATAAAGGCTTTTCAAATATAGGAATGTACTTTTTTTTTTTTTAAAGTTATAGAGTAAAAATAAAATGATAAGATTATATGAGGGATATGGGGATGGAATATCAATAAGACCAACATACTCTATTGTATGACCTTACTAAGATCTTAAAAATCTATTCGAAGTGAAGATAACTAAAAATCGTGTAAAGGAAGAACTCAATTTCTTAAAAGTAAAACACTGGTAACTCAAATTATAATGAATTATGTAAAGAACAAATGACTGTTGACTAACTAGTATTGGATTGTGTAACTAAAAATAATAATGAACTATATGTCTTTTGTCACTTTTTGTGACTATACAAATACTATTTTCCACTTTTGAAAACATTTAATTTATCCATATTTATATATTCATCATTAAATAATCTGTGCATTTCCTGATTTTTAAGTTAATGCTAAATTATATTTCTAACATCATTAAATATCTTAATTAGTTACTTTTGTAATATATCTAAAATGTCTACAATATCAAATTCACTGTAGTTAGTTCATTGATTGACAAGCTCTGAGCTGAAATTAATAACTTGCTTCACTTATTTGTGAATTCAGTATGACCTACTATATTTTATGTGTCAAATGTGTTGACAAGGAAGTGAACTCAGGCCAGCTGCTTAGATGGTAGCTATGGTAACCACTAGGTCACAAACGTTTGACAATATCAGTGCACAAATATCTCAAATATTTCAAAACTTATATACATCACATTAAATTATATCATGCCTCAGAGATTATGTCACATAAGTAGAAAAAGATGAAAGGTTAAAGAAAATTATTATCTATAATAAATATGAGTAATAGATATTCTTAAAATGTAAGGATTACAAATCTATAAAAATACATTTTTGGGTGATAAAAATAACATATATCATTTAGTGGAAACAATTATTGTGTTTCAGAAATATTATCAAATTCACCACTGCCTTTATTTTACTGTAATATGTTATATAAATGCAATTCAGCCACTACTTCGAACACTTTTTACAAAAACTTTTATTGTACCTATATGCATACACATTCTTATGTTTTGACTATCATGCAGTCTTCTTCAGAACTATTTTTATTTTAATTTAATAACTATCCTGCAGTCTTATTTAGAACCATTTTTATTTTAATTTAAATTAAAATAAAAATGGTTCTGAAGAAGACTACAGGGTGGTCAAAATATAAGAATGTGTATGCATATAGGTATAATAAAAGTTTTTTTTTCTAAAAGTGTTCAAAGTAGTTAATAAATTGCAATTACTGTGTTAAAAATATGGTTCTTAAATTTAAGATTTTTTCCCCATAAATAATATAAAAAAATTGATGAAAGTTCATGTTTCCAGTATCTAAGGATTAATGTGTGTCAATAAAACAGATATACTAATATAAATGTTTATACATAAAAAATGTTTTCAATCAACATCAGCTTTTACATCATATTTTTAAATATTAGCCAAAACCTCAATTTTGATAATACAAAACTATTATCTAGGTTGATGAAATATTATCTGCAAACTGTATAGTTATTGGCTATTTATATATATTGAACAATAATAAATATATGTGTAACAGATCTTGTGACCTGGGCCAACTGATGACTTCTGGTCCTGCATGAAATGTGCATTTTGGAGATCATACAATTTTTTCCATGGCTTAGGTCATGTGATCACACCCTTCCTCAAAGTGTTAAAAGTTGATAGAAATCAATCCCTATCTTGCGTGAGAGTGGTGTAAATGAAAAACACAATACAGAAATAATATTCATTAAGTGGATAATATTTAGTCTACTAGATGACTAATAGACATTATTAACATGAGAATGTTTGTTGAAATTTTAAAAAGATAAAATATTTTAAACAAATGTAAAAAAAATTGCACTTCATTCCTATCTTATGGAAACATATTCTTTTATCTTTTTCTTCTTTCATTGGCAGTAGGTTTTTTTATTTACTAAGTCAATTGATTGATAAACAAAAGGAAACAATATGCAATTGTATTTGACAATTTCTCTGACTACAATTAGACAGATCAATGACAAAATAACAACAAATAAAAACGCTAACACAATCTTGCTACTACTAGAAACACAACAAAAACCTAAAAATAATTAATGAATTTTTATTGATTCGATGGCAACCCAGATCTGTGGATACATTTTTTATGTCTTTATATCATGATCTTTTTGAGATTTTAAACAACTGGTCTATTTTTAAAGACTTATAACATATTTTTTTAAATTGATCATATGATATTATCAATGATTTTAATACCAATCTAACTCTTAAGCATAAAATTTTCATTATAAATGTACTTCTTCCATATCACCTAAAATGTAATGTTTGCTTCAAAATGTATGCATAATAAAAGAAAGAGATCTGACCTTTTACATTCGAAAATGATTGCAACATTGAACAGTTGATATAAAAGATGCATTGATGAAAACCACAATAAACTTAAAAAATATATAGTTACAGTCAAAAATTGTTAATTTTTCTACAATATATTAATAATGCATAGAAATGATTTTCTATCTTATATGAAATTGAAGATCTCAATATAGACAAAGAGATTTAGGTATTTGGTGCCTTTAACTCACTTGCATAAAAATGACTTGACTCAAAATGCATGCATAAACAGAAAAAGGATCTGATATTTTAGCTGATGTATGTTGGAATGTCATGAAGTGAGATGTGAGATGCATTGAATAAAAACATAATAAACTTGAAATATATTAAAAACACAAATGTACAATTGCCACAGTTTAAAAAAAACACTTATTTACAATAATTAAAATTCAATGAATATTTAAGTTAGTATTGTATAATATTTCCAAGAGACACATCAATTTTTCATTAGTTAACTAGTAAAAACCGTTATAGTGAAGTTAAATAAAGCATTGTGAAAAGTATAAAAATAGTGTAGTTATTAATATATACACACACCCGTATATATGTATTAAACATTTCCATGGAATGTTATTATAATAAATAATAGAAACGTTATTTAAAAAAAAAAACTTCAACAAAAAAGCCATACACGTTAAAGTGAAAAGTTGTTTTGCTTCCGAAATTATCAATTAGTAATAATTGATGATTTCTTGGTAACATCTAATATTATTATTTCCTCATTCTCACAGATAAATGATGAATTTATAGTATTATTTCTGGGAGCTTCTGTGTAATAAAAATATAATAGCTAAGAGCTGACATTTCATAATAACAAGTACTTTCATTAGAACTTCTTCTTTCTTAAATCATAAGTATGATGAGATTTAAAATCATTATTTTTTCTTCTTTGTTATTGTCTCCTCATTTTCAATTTCTATTAGTTGAAAGGTTTTAAAATATATTTTATTCCCCAACAGCTTTTTTCAAATATTGTTAATTTTCTTTAATTCTTTATTTTCATTTATCCTCTTAGGCTATTTAAAAATCTCTATTGCTTCTCTTAGCAATCACTGGACATATTGTTCAATTCTTACCAAAATATATGTTTTATTAAAATTGATGTCATGGTTGGTTAATTTAATATATGAATAAATGGCTGATGAATTAGATTTTTCTCTGACTGCCAAAGTATGTTCTTATTTTTTTATCTTTATTCTACAAACGGTCTGTCCAATGTATGAATGCAAACAAACTCCTCATGGAATTAAATATACATCATGATATTACAAATGAATTTTATATTTAGGGCATGAAAATATAGATATATGTAGTTATATATATATATATATATATATATATATAACTAAGGCCAAATTAAAGTAGAATAAGCTGGCATCTCTGAATTAAATATATATATAATTTTTGAAGAATATATTATTTAATACCTTGATTTGTATGTGTTTAGTATGTGGTTTAAATCATAACAAACGTCGCTGTTTATATGGTGATATACATGGGCGATAATTCAAATTGTCGTCGGACCAAAACTCTATATTTCTACGAATGCTAATATTTTGATTATTATTACTTATTAAGAAAAGAGTTACTGCAATAATTCCATTTATATTAATTTAGTCATAGTTTTTGTGGATAATTAAATAATATAAATATAATATTAGAATAATTTATATTCTTTGCAATTAAATTATTTTTATATTTTAATTTTTCAAAAATCAATAGAATTCATTAGGAAAAAAACTTTAATATATATCAATTAACTTTTTTTGTTGGATAATAAAAACAAAATATTCATTGAATTACATCAAAAGAAGTAATAATAATTAACGAAGAAAAACTAAAACAAAGAATTAATTATGTTTACAATAAAAAGAAATAAACAAATGAAGTAAAATAATGAGTAATTAGATTTTTTTTTCTGAGTGAAAAGAAAATAATAAAATGAAAGTCGTAAATGCAAATGTTGATATCATTTGGCAACTCATTAGATTTCAATTGAAATCTTGAAAATTAATATGATTAATTACTTAATTCTTAATACTTATTGACCCCAAAATTTAAATAAATTTTCATTTATTAACAATTTAAAATTAATTAATTATTTGCATAATTACATTAGGTTTTTATTTGAAAAACCCTTGAAAACACTTAAAAAATTTTTAATCTTCCCTATCAAACTTATTTCACGATAAATTATTGAACAATATCACAATTCCTATGCTCTTATTGAATAAGACCATTATCAGAAACTAATCTTAGCAATTCGATAACCACTTAATATCAGTGATCAATAATTTAAGTTTACACTATATATATATAAGTGAAGTGCAGCTTTTAATAACATATATAAAACACATATGCCAATTCTATAAAATATGTTCGCCTTCTGCAGAATCAGGTAACATTTCTTTAGAATAAAATGTCTTCATTTGGATATTTCAGATGCTCTCAAATCCAAGGCTTCTCACTTATGAAACCCACAAGGTAGAAACTAGTTTGGGAATGCTAGATGAGTATGCACTACATAGGATTTTTATGCACAAACCTTCCTGCATCCATTGATTACAAATGCTTGCACTTGGTGGCACTAATGTATGAACAGTTTGATAATTCAGATTCCTCAATTAAATCATAGTTCATTATAAAGTCAATGAATATTCAAACACAGTAGTTGAAGTAAAAAATTCCATTTTAAAAAACCTTGATCATTTTTAAATACTTTTTAAAAGATAAATAAACTGGGGGTCTCTGCTATTAAAAATGAAAAAATAAAAATAAAAAAATAGCATACTTTGATTTGTATGTGTTGGTCAGTGATGCTGAAATTTGAAACATATTGTATCAAGTGTTAATTCCAAACTCCACTTAATTAAGAACAATTTGCAATACAGGTATTAGGGAAGAATGTCAACATTATTTGTCCTATGAGAATAGCAGATGTGTATTTAAATTAAATTCATAAAAATGTTATTTCTATTGTTAGTCCTAGATATTAATTTAAGTTTTTTTATGAAAACTGAGCTAAATATAAAAATATTTCAACTTACATAAATTCAAAATATAGCATGCTTTGACTTTTAAGAGTTATTATTATTAACTAATTTGCAAGATATAAATCCTCAAGATATTTTGAAGCAGATTATATTATATATTAATTCAAAACATTATTTATTTAATCAAAAAACTTGAATATAGATGTTTTCTTACTAAAGCTATCAAATGATTATTTAATTTAACAATTTTAATTCTTTTAAAGCAACTCCATGGCCTACAATGTTGTTTGTGATAGTTTTTTTATTTTATTTTTCTATGTAATGGTAATCTTTACTTCAATTTATATTATATAAGCCATCAATAGCTATTGTGCAACCTGCATACAACTGCCCATGTGAAATGCAAGGGTTTGATTTGTGAAGGGCAACTTTTTCCAAAGTTTATTCTTCAGATTTATTTATCTTCACTCCATATCCAAGTCATAATGAAATATAATGAAATTGAATAATAGTGTTGGATTATTTAAAGCACTTAATAAAATTGGGGAATAAACAAATTGTTGCAATAAATTTTCTGCAATAAATTTTAATTGAAGAACATTACAGTTACATTAGCCATTTTTATAGTGAAATTTCTTAAAAGCCCATCTTATAAATGATTTTTAGATTTTCTTTGATGAAAAGTCATCACCTTAATATAAAATGTTCAAAATCCTGCTGGAATGTTGATTTATAAATCAACACTTTCTCTATTGACATCATTTACAAAGTCTCTCATATAGTAAGTTATTGTTTGCATATTCTATAAATTTAACAAAACATTATCTTTAACTAGTTCTGCATCTTCAAATACATGGTGTAAAACTTCCAAGACATGAACTATTTTTAATATCATTATAGATAACGTATTGTCCAAAATACAATTGTTATATTATTGAACTAATTTTTTAAAAAAAAAAAAGATTTAAATTTGTGTATTTAAGATATAACTCCATCTTCTACATTTAATCCATTTTTGAAAAGTTCACTATTGATAATGATTCATATAATATGTTTCAATTTAAAAATTTAGATAAATGACCATAAAAAAGTAATTCATTATGACCCAATATCATCACTTGTATATTTTCTTATTACTAGTAAAACTCACCCAAAATCTTCATTTAAATTACAATTTTTCTAATGAAAAGATATTTAAACATTCATCAATTCTTTGTAGGTTATATGAACCATTTTTGAAGCTGTTTTAGTGGTCTTATTTATAATAAGAAATTTTATAGATTTCTTTTAGATCGAGTTAAACTAAGAAATTTAAGTGATGATCAGGCGCAATATATCAATGTGCCTAGAAATAAAGTAGCTATTACTGTAGTTCATCCAACTAATATTTATTCTTCAATGAATCAATGTTATGAATTGAATAACTATTCAGAAATGAATATATCTACATTCAAACCACCTACATAAAAGTATTTTTGTGAACTTAAATTGACAGCAGAGTGAAAATTGGCAAATTGACACTATTAATATATTATTAATATTATCTCATAACATTTTATCTGTAATATTGTCACAAAATAGAATATTCAAATTATTTTTATGATATATATTTAGAGAAGACAAACATATATTGTTTGCTAATGCATACCGTAATTGCATAATTTATTTTATTTTTCCAATCTTTTTTTTTTTGTTGGGAAAACTCATCTATCTCGTTGTTTTCAAATCATCTAAAAGTTGCAGCAGATTTGTTGACTCAGAATGGTATACAATCATGACAAAAAGTAGGTCTTAAGACTTTAGGAACTATAGCTCAATTTTCTTCATGCAATTATCCATTCATGTAAATCTTTAATTCAAACATCTGGTACATACTATTTATTTATATGTAGGATAAAATGCTTTTAAGATTTTTTTTCATTTCTCCAAAGAGGTAGACCCCAGATCCTTACCGATAACAATGCCAATCACAAATGATATAATTCTATGTTTTTCAGTGATATGGAAATCATTTTTCTTTTTTCCTTAATATGGTAATCTGAGAATGTTTAACACTAATTTTCTAACTATACCATTCTGTTATAACTTTGACATAAAATGCAACTTTCTCATAACAAACAAAGGCAGAATAATTACATTAGGAACACATGCAATATTATTACTGCTTATGTTATTAACATGATTTAGCTCACCCATGTATGATTCAATAAACCAAACTTTTAAGTATTTCATAAATATGAAATTTTATTTGTTTCATAATAAAATTACTAAATAATTTTGAAATAATTTACAATCATAAAATAAAAAGTTAAAATAATTTCATGGCAATTTGTTTGACTGCAATTCAAGCACATTTCCTGTCAATCCTAATTGCTTCTAAGAGTTTGTAAACACCTAGAAAGTGACCACATATAAGATGGATGGGTAAAATAAAGAACTGTGATAAGATGATGTGAAGAAAAAAGGCTAGAGAGTGTGGATGGTTTGAACTTGGAGTGACTTCCTTCAGTGGATTGATAATGGTTAAGAATGATGATGATGACTTTTACTTTTTATACAGTAGTTTCAGACTATATATTGTGTAACAAATCACAATTAAGAACATAAGGGGAAAAACCATTGGAGTTAAATTTTTAGAAAGCATATTAAAACTTTTTAATGATTTTTGAATTATTTGGATGAGCTACAAACACAATATCAGCTGACAGTATGCATTATGTAGCCTTAGCTTGTGAGAATTTGGGATAAATATCAAAGACACTTTTTGTTAGATAAACTAAATTTTCTTCTATTAGATACCTCTCTTATAAATTTTGTGAAGCTTTGTATGATGTCATTTGATCTGTAAGAGTATTTATAATGATCATATTTTAGACATAATTTTGGGTTTAAAATTTGACCTTCAACAAAAATATCCATCACATCTTAATTCAGCATAAGATGAGTGATGAGACATTTCTAAATGTAGGCTGGTTGTAATGATGTGTCAGTTTTTATGTCTTCTAATGTGTTGTGATACATGTTTTACATTTTGAGACTATATGGATCATTACCTGGCATTTCTTCAATTTTTGTATTCATAGACACAAAAATATTTGTAATACTGTATGGCACATTGCACTCACACATATTATTGTCATTTGTATCACTTTCCATAAATATTTTTTAAAACAATTGGAAAATATTTTGAACTATTTTTAATAGTGAAATGAGATGTTTTGTTAATATGACAACACACATGGTTTGTACTTCATTCTTAAAATGAATTTTATTATAACTGGAACACTCAACACTTACAGGACTGATGTGATATGTACTAGGATAAATCAAATTTAAATCCTAATGGCAGCCAATTTAAAATATCTTTCTAAAGTTGTTTAATATTTATTATTTTTAATATGATTGCTGTTGAATGGTTTTACAATTCAGTTTGAAATTTGTTTATTGTAATTTTTGCCTTTGTCAATGATTTTATTTTTACATGACTGCTATTAATCATAATGCTTTCACAATTTAATTCATAAGATAATATACTATATTCATTTCACCTTTATATCATCTATCAAACAATTTTAAATATACAACAACAATATTCCTAATAAAAATAAATTAAATTAAATGGTCTTATCCATGAGGTGAATCTAATTTTGTAATAAAATAAATACCCAAGTTATATATGATAGTAAATACATTTTCTAAGACTAATACATATTCAAAAACAAGTCATGCTTAGATATGATTATATGTGAAAATAGATATATCTTTTAAATGATAGACTGCATGAATATAATAAATGTTTCCATAGGATCAAGTCACATGATTCTTTTTAAATGCAATTTAAGATTTCCTATATTTAATTTTAAACTATTAATGAATAATAAGTAAAATTGAATATACTTATTGGTATGATGGACAATTGAAATCTTAAACTGGATTCCAAGAAATTGTAAAAGACTGAGAAAGAGAGCATATGCGAGATTGATGGATGAAGTAAGAAAGTGTGCATGGGTGATGTGGAGAAGAGAAGATAAAGATCAGAGAGGATGGACTTAACTTGTAGAGATCTTCATCCTGCTGTGGATTGATAATGGTTGATGATGATGATTACTGATGAACCAAACCCTGTTCATCCACCAATCCAAACAGTAAGGAATATGTACTATTGATATGGATAACATACAATTTGAGTTAAAAATGAAAATATAGATTTACTATTTGAAACATAATGATTCATAATATCTTCTTAGGGTATGTTAAAATATGAGACCATTTTCAAATATCTTTCCAACAAAAGTTAAATTAAATAGAAAATTCATTAAACTTCAATTAAGAAGAATGCCAATATGAAAATAACCCCTCAAATACAAATTCCAGATGTAGAGATAACTTATTAATGTAACTAATATAATAAATAAGAAATTTCTTGTGAACAATAATGATATAGTATGGGGAAATTATTCATTATTAGTCACTAGTAAATAAAATAAATAAAAAAAATTGCAATTTACGTTCATATATAAGTTAGCGATTTAAGGAGATATCACTTTAGCTAACAATTAAACCTTACATATACACATACATATTCCATTAACTAGCTCTTGCAATCATCCTATTCTATTTTAAAAAAACAATTGCCACTAATAATCGTCATGATTACCACCAACCGTTAACAATCCCTTGCCCCCCTATATATTTTATTATTCTTAATATTATTACAATATTGACAATGTATCACAACTGCAAACCAAATTATTAAATTATTTTACTTACAAGAAATATTTCTTTAGAAGAAAATCTAATACTCAAGTGTAATACTACTTCAATCAGTGACTTTTTAAAATGACTATAGGAGTCGAAGAATTTGATTATCAGTAGCTAACATTCAAATATTTATTTAATAAGTTTTTTTTTTTAAAAGCATCTGAGTATTAAATTGGAAAACGCCCTTTCTCCTTTACTTTTCTATTAGTCTTATTAAATATACAGTTAGTATTTTTGGTTTATATCATTTTTTGGCTTTCCCTTTACAGTTGGTAGACCTTCTGATTTGGAGTCGAGAGGTCCCAGGATTGACTCTGGTGCTTTCATGTCAGGCACTCTATCTTCGTATAATCTCCTGAACAATAAAGTTATATGCCTTTTTTTACAATAAACTTGGATATTTCGCTTTAATAATATATTAAATATGATTTTATTCACATTCCTTCCCCGACTATACGATTTGAGATATGTTTTTTATTCTATTTTCTTATATGTATACTCTTTTTTAAATAACTTTTGCAGAAATACGAATTTTATTATATATTTTGTAAGGTTTTTTTTTTAGACTGAAAGCAATAATTTTTTTTTTACTTTAAGAGAGATGATTCTTTCAAGGTTTTATTTTAGATAGCATCGTTGTTAATTATCCTACAACGTCATTAATACATTGATGCAATTTGGCAGATTTAAAAATATCAAGTTTCAAAATAAAAACTACCTCAGATCTTTATTTTTTATATAAAAAGTAATTCTTAAACATATTTCTTCTCAAGAGAAGAAATTATCTTTTCTTTTAAATAATATCAACCAAATGTATTTTCTTACTTTATCAGTAATTAGATATGCAGTTATTATTTAGTCGGCGCATTGCAACGTGATAAAATATATTGCAATAAAAGGACATTTCTTGTAATAACTTTATTTTTATGCATATATTAAAATAAGAATATAATTAATATTATCAATATGGTATGTGCATGCATACACATCCTTCGATATTGTACACACACCTCAAAAGCATCTGTAATGTTAAATGTCTATAGATTAAAAAATCTGTTCAACAGATTAAAAAAGCAAAAATTAATAATTTTGAATTTTGATCAGTCAGTTATTATTTATTTTTTAAAATAAAATGTCTGTATATATAAAGTAATTTCTACCAAAAACACTCTAACAAAGATTAATTCTATGATTAACTTCATTCACTAGATTTCCATCTGCAATATTAATCTTATTTCAAAATATTTATAGTTGTTAATTATTTCTATATTACAATAATCAATCTTTATTTTTTTTCTTTTAAGAAAAACCATTGAACATTACTTTAATATTTTTAATATTTACCTTTAATCTTATTTTATTACTTTTATCTGATAATTCTTACAATATTTTCTGAAGATCTGAAGCATTACTTACAAAATGAATTATATAATCTTATAAAACTTCGAGAATGAAAATAATCTCCACCTTTTTGACACCATTAGATTCTCACTTTAATCCACTAAATGCTTCTTTCAAAAATGCTGAAAAAGTTTTGGAGCTATGGAGTCATCATGTTTAACAACCCTCTAAATGTTAATCTTCTTACTATCACTAAGAGATAAGATTATTGTTATTGTATTTTTATAAATAGTTTTCAAAATAAAACAATATCTTGATTCTATATCTTGATGCCCCAGTACCTTAATAACTGAAGATTTTTTTAATACAGTCTAGTGCATTTTTGTAATGTACAAATCCAAAGCATAATGTCAACTCTTATTCACTGGTCATTTTTTTATCTTTTCCTAATGCTTAGATATGATCCATTGTACTAAAATGCCTTTAAATGAGCTTATTTTTTGCATTTGTTTGATCAAAATCCAACGTTTATTGTAAACAAGTTGTATTTTTCTTTGTAAAATGTTTGGATAGAATTAATAAAAGACTGACAGATATGTAATTTCTAATATCTTCTTTGTCAATTTTTTCAAATATTAATATTATTACAGCATTTTTACAATTATCAATTACACCTGTATAATTGAGATATTTGATGTATAATTTTGTTAAAAAAGTATTTCTTCATCTGCTTCTTTTAAGTTATCAATTACAATCCCATGATGACTGGGAACATTTTTTATATACATTTAATTGCATGACTCACTTTTTTCATTAATATCCTGGAAAATTCTGAAGATGTAATAGTTTTAGGATATATTTTTCTTGTTATTTATTGGTATATAATTCTTGATAGAGTTTTTAAACAGGGCAAAACTCTCTCCATGCAGTATGAGATGGTGATCATGTGATTCTTGATAGAATTCCTGCACATTTCAAAATATTTTTTTTGCCTTTTAGTAATAGTTTCATATTTATTTTTTATTGCAAAAATAAATGTCCTTCCAATAACAAAATGTGATTTTACACTTTTGAGACTTTTATTGTCTTTTATCATTTTACTCTCTAATTGACAATTATATTTTCTTATATTGTTATTCACTTTTTTCACACTTTTTGACAAAATTCTAATGTGTTATTTTAATGTATTGTTTATATATATATATATATATATATATATATATATATATATATATAAATATTATACATATATATATATATATATTATAATAATTTTTTTCTTCATATATTTTCTTATCTTAGTAATGTTTTTACTGGCCCATTTCTGCTCTTATGCATCAACTATATATGTTGTGATTTTTAAAACTATGTCAGTTATTTTTTTAAATCGGAATCTGTTTTTATTAGAAAATGATTTAGAAATTCTAATTTAAATTTACTAAAATGTATTTAAAGGTTAGGAATGTCAACGGTAAATAAGATTTTTAATATTAAATTTCAAAAATCTTACACTTTTCACTTTTCAGCAAAAAACTTTTATTATTGATTACAGTTTCAACTGTACCACACAGTCTTCATCAGATATGATGAATACTGCATGGCACAGTCAAAACTGTAATTAATATTTTTTTTTGGTGAAAAGTGTAAAATTTTCGAATTTAAATATTATATATGAATACAGCAAAAACAAAGAAGGAAGAAAAGAATTTAGAAAACTATAGAATATAATATATAAGATTATCACAAGGAAAATAAGATTTATCTTAATACTTGTTGACTCTCTAGTTTTATATTAAAACACATATTATGTGTCACTAATCTACAATTACTTCTTAAAATGATTTTTAAAGAACATTACAATCTTAAAATACATACATTCTGTTAGTCAAAATATAATCTACTTTTGCTGAATTATCATTTGTATATTTCAATACCTATTTTCATTTAACATTTTTCTCAAAAAAATTCAAAAAGTGTTTTTTTTTTTTTTTTTGCAAACTTCAAAATTTATGTCCTCTCTCATTTTTATCATCATAATCAAATTTTCCCACAACATGTTACCAATTTGATCAATAAACTTTTTGTGACCATTTTTAAATGTCATTTGGTCTAATCAAAAGCATTTTGTACATTTGCATAAAAACATCTAATACTTCATCACAATGAGAACATGTTGGACATAAACCTCAATTATCTGCATTTGGTATCTATGATTATATTGAATAAATATTCTTGTCACCAATTTTATGATGCTCTTTCACTTTTTATCTGTAATTAATCATAGTATACTTTGTTCTAATGTTTGTATATTTGTAGTGTATTACATGTACACTTTTAAATCAATTGGCTCTTCATGTTTTCTTTTAACATCACAAATTTGCAATAATGACCAATTTAATAGTAGACAATCTTTATTTATTTAAATTTTTTCAATCATTCTTCAATAGAGACTGATCTACAATGGTAAGTATCAAATAAAAGTTCATTATTGAATGATAGCTTCGATTTATAATCGGGTAAACCTTAACAACCTTCAATTTCAGCCACCAACTTCTGCCTTGACTGATTTTTCAACCTCCTAAGAATAAGGGACATTATTTACTTTGGTCTGTATAATTGTGAATAAAAAAAAGTTTCTTCATACACATATTCATTCTACCTCAAGAAAATTCAACTGATATTTCAATTAAGAGCTAGGAAACATCTGAGAAGAAGACCATTGTGTTTCTTGATCTTAAACTAAGAGGCAAAAAGTGAAAAAAACTTACCATGCTGTATGATGTGTATTGACAAAATATCATCCATATTTATATTTTATAAGACTAAATATACAGTAGCAAAAACTACAACAACAAGAGCATATAGAGTGGATATTTAGGAATTCTCTGCTCAGTTCTTTTTTGGCTTCAATGAATATTTTTTCAGATAACAGTGAACTCTTTTTCGAACTAAAAATATGCTTGTGAGTGTTAAAATAATGTATTTTAGGCAAAAAATATATAAATCAAATTTCTGGTAGCAACCATGTTTAATAAAATAAAATTTAAAAGTAAAATACCAACATTTTGGCAAGATAACATTTGCTCTCAACTAGGTAAGGTAATAATCACATGGTCATTGCAGAGATGGCAATAGGATAATGTGGGTGTTAAATAGTTTGGAATAATTTTGATAAATGTTAAAAATACTAAAGTAATGTTTAATTGATTTGTTCAAAATATGATAATAAAGATTGATTATGATGAATTGGAAAAAGCTAACAGTTACAAATACCTTGGTCTGATTATTAATACATATGGAAACATAATGGAGGAAATTAATCATAGAATTAAACTTGGTTGGAGTGTTTTTGGTAGAAATAACTAGATACTAAAAGGAAATATGCCTATGTGTTTGAAAAGGAAGGTTTTTAACAAATGTAGTTTACCATTTCTTACTTCTGAACACTTAATAGAAGAGAAATACAGAGACTTTAGACCACTCAAAGAAGTATTGAGAGATGTATGCTGGGAGTAACAAGAAGAGATTGAAAATGCAATGTATGGGTAAGAGAACAAACAGGTGTTAATGACCTCATTGAAAAAATTAAAAGATTGAAGTAGAGTTGGACTGTATATATTGCTAAAAGAGATGATAGTAGACAGACAATTGAAATTATAAAATGGATTCCAAGAGATTATAAAAGACCCAGAAAAAGACCACACGTGAGTTGGATGGATTAAATAAGAAAGTGAGCAGGGGTGATATGGAGAACAAAAGCTAAAAATTGGAGAAGATGGATTAAATGTGGAGAGACCTTCATCCTGCAGTGGATTGATAATGGTTGATGATGATGATACCAGAGGGCACCTAAAAATAACTGTAATCATTCTTAGTTTGCACATCTGTTGTTGTATATGCTTTAGCTGTTACATACATTTTGCAGGGACCATTCTGCATCAATCTGCCAAATGACATTGCCATGTGAAATTGTGAGTTTATAAAGCACATTTTTATAAACAGTGCTTCACATATTTGTCTTTTTGTAATGACTGAAATGTTATAATTAACACTGATGTTTTGTTGGATGTAAATGTCATTTATCTTTCAGATTTAGTGTGTAATGATCAGATTTTTTTTTCTGCAAGTTTTGAAATATTTATAAAATGCAGTAAAAGGTAAACATCCCATTTTGTGCAAATAAAAGGGTGCAAATTCTACCACAATTGTGTCATCCCTCAACTCCTTGAGGGTGAAACACTTTTTAATTAAATTCAGCATGATCCAGCTTAAATATCAGCCACATATAATTAAATATAAGATTAAATAAAGTTTAAAATTTTCTATACATTCAACATTAAATGATAGATGATGGAGATAGTCTTAACATATTATCACAACTAATATACAATCATCACATACCTTCAAGTAAATATTAAGTACTCAGTATTGACCTGATGTCATGTTAAAGTTTAGACATTATGAAAATTTATGCCTAAAAGAGGATAAAGTAGAAAATAATTTAACTTTCTCATATATATGTAAATTAGAAGAGTTTGTTCCTAAGAGTTTGAAGTAAAACCTATTTTCTCTAAGAGAGTTCAAATTGTGTCATTATACTAACCTATGTTGTCATTTGTGCATTATTACTAACAATTTGTTTGTATTTGAAATGGTTAAATAAAGTTTAAAATAATCTATACATTCAACATTTAATAATAGATGATGGAAATAGTCCAAAATATTATTGCATGTACTAAGTATGTCATACCTGATTAAAAAGAGAAGAGAGTCTTTCAAAATGTTTCTTGAGATAGGGTAGATTGTCTTAAGGTGCTAATGTATTGTTGTGATATAATAAAGTGAAGGTGAGAAATATATTAATAAAAAGAAAGTAGTTAAAATATATGTATAGATCATCACAAACTAAGATTAGCAATTATCAAAATAAGCTCTCTTGTATTATAAATATTACATTACTAGCTGACAAAAATGGTTACATTTCTAAACTTATAATTAGACAATAGCAAATACATTAGAGCAATTTGAATAGATGTTTAAATATTGCAGTGGCAAAATTGATTAACTTTCTAATATACATTAACAATGTAACATTCATTTCTGTGTTGGCTACATGGTTGAGAGCAATTTTCCAGAGACGTGAGGGATGCTAATAACTATAGCATTCAGGGGTCTTTAAATATTATTATATAAAATAGAATAATCTGTTTAAAGCAATATGTATACTCAAATATTAAATTATTAAATACCATATTGTAACATAATAATATTAAATAATAAAATATATTTGTCTAAAAATGTTAACATTTAAGAAACACTGGTAAATTATTTAAATTATGTTAAAAACTTTTTCTTATCAAAGAATGTAAGATATATTGCTTAACAACTCAGTTAACAAATGTATTGAAAATAAGTAAGAAATAATAGAGACATTTAATATATATATAAAAGTCATTTTATTGTTGTGTACTAAAAAAAAAAAAGCTGTTTCTTCTACCTCAATTGGGGATTTTAGATTTAACTTGAAATGAAAGCATATGGATTTCAGAAACTAATTAATTCAATCCAAATATAACTGATATTGTATGTTATTTAAAACATTGTCCCAATGTCACCTATTTACAAAATTAATGTACCGTTCCACTTTCATAGACATTTTAAATAAATGTACAAAAATACAAGTTATATTGGACTTGAATATATTAAATATCAATTTTAAACTATTAAAAAATGTTATTAAATTGAAAGAAAAAACCTTTATACTGCCCTCTAGCACATTAACAAATAATCAAATAAAGAAACAGACAGATTTTCAACTTCAATAAAAACATCTTTAAAAAAATAAACCTGTTTTGCAAGTTCAATAAATTAAATAATAAAAGTATAAATAATAAAAGTAAACAAAGATCTTCACTAGTTGTTCAGCAAGCTTTGTGATAAATGCTTAGCAAGAGAAAGCATTTAAAATATCTTTATCAGAAACCACACCCAAACAATAGTTTTATGCTTTTACACTCCTGAGTGAGGCACTAGTAATGTTTCAGATATTAGATCTAAAAATTTAAACCCAAATCCAGCATTTATCTAAAGGTTAACCATTGAATGGAAAATCTGACATTTTCAGACACTTAAATGTCTTCAAACCCAGCTATCTAACTCAAATAGCTATATGGGGCTAAGAGATCTTTATCCAAACCATATATTAGTAATCTTAGCAATATAACACTACGTAAGACTTAAAGCAGACATTTAAGTGTCTGACAATTTTAGGTTTTTTATCAATGGGTAACTGTTAGATAAATGCTGGATTTGGGTTGATATTTTTAGATCTAGTGTCTAAAACTACCCTTCCACCTCAGTGAAGAGTGACAAAGCACAAAACCAATGGTTTGGCATTTGGCTGTGGTTTCTGATAGATATTTTAAATGCTTCATTTTGCTAAATATTTATCACAAAGCTTGTTGAGCAACTAGCAAAGCTTTTTGTTTGTATTTTACAAGCTTAAATAAATGGGGTCATGTGATATATAACTCTAATTTTTATTTTTATTGATTATTTATAGTCTTTGCTTTAAGTATTAAATGATGTTATATTGCTAAGACTACTAATATATGGTTTGGCTGAAGATCTCTCAGCCCCTTATAACTATTTGAGTTAGATAGATGGGTTTGAAGACATTTAAGTGTCTAAAATTTTTTAAAAAAATTTACTCAATGGTTAACCCTTAGGCAAATGCTGGCTTTGGGTTCGGATTTTTAGATCTACTCTCTAAAATTATCCTATCACCTCACTGAGGAGTGCCAAAGCATGAAACAATTGGTCTGGGATTTTGGTGTGGTTTCGGATAGAGATATTTTAAATGCTTTCTCTTGCTAAGCATTTATCACAAAGCTTGTTGAGCAATTTAGCAAAGCAATTTGTTTATATTTTACAACCATAAGAAAAAGGGATCATGTGATATATGAATTTATTTTTTATTTTTAAATAATAAAAGTATTTTTAAATTTTTGTAATTAAAATAAATCCAGTCATAAGATTTCAAAAATAAGATATTATTAAAGATGTTAAAAGTAATATCAAAGGCCTGAGAAAAAAGATTGAAGAAAATTGAAAACAAAACATCAAAACCTACATATTGATCAGTTTTTTTCTTGAATTAAGACGTCTTGATAGGGATTCTCACTTTATTCAAGTCATGTTAATACTTTATTATAATGATTGAATAGAAAAAAAATGCTGCAATTGGTAAATTCTATCCTATACTTCTGCCAGATTTGATCAAGCTATATATTTAAATAAATCTATAATCAAAATGAAAAAACAATTTGTATGGTAACTTACAATTTGAATCAATTAATATTTGCCATCAAGAAGAAAATCAAAATCTAGCTGTAGAACTTTTGTATTGTAAGTAAAAAAAAATAAATATTTAGTCTGTTATCTTAAAATATTAACCATTTATAATTTATTTTTGTTTATATTTAATATTAACAACTATAATTTATATTATTGACTGTTTAAAGCAGAAAGAGAAAGTTTTTTGTTTTTTATCAAAAAAAAAAAATTGTCGAGTTGTAAAGCAATTGAAATTAAAAATTAAAAAAAAAAATGTATAAAAAAAAGAAATTCACCTAACTTTGTAATTAATATATATATTTATATATATAATTAGTAAAAAAAAAATAATTTTTTTTCTTTAATGGATAAATAATCAAAGGTGTATTCATTTGAACCACAATTTTATATGCTTACAAAATAGTTAATGCTATATAAATACATGTATTTTAAGTTAAAAGTTTGTTTTGAATTTAGATTTAGTCCATTTGAATACAAATTAACCTGATTTTTGATAATTAGGGGTTAAATGTTATGTTAAAATGTATGTACATGTAATTATTAGATAACTGCTAAGTGGTTTATTTTAAACCATATATAGTATTATATTGTATTTATTCATAGTTTTGTTTTGTACTCTGTAATCAGATTCAAAGCGCTACCCCAGTTAATTAGGCCTTTTCTAGAAAATCAGAGTCAGATTCAAAGTAACACTACACATAATTAGTTTATGTTATTGCTACATCAGGATTTGAAATATACAATGACGGACACCTAGAATTATCATTGTTAGAAAAATGTATTGGATAAAATTAACTAATGTTGGTATATGTGTATGGGTTATATTATTAAGCTAATTATATTAATACATTTATTATATTTGTGAGGAACGATTTTACATATGATTAAATTTAGTGTGTATTAAAAGGTAAATATTTAATCTATAGTGGAAAGTGTTCGATTGTAAAAAAAATGTAATACAAGATTTAATTAAAGGATTAATATATTAAATTTAAGCGTAAACAGATAATATTATAATAATGTGAAAGCTAAACACCTTCAAACAGATACACTTTAAAAATGCTTACATGACAGCCAAAATGCTTGAGCTGGCTTATTTAAATATAATTGAGGCATAGATTAAGATGGGTCCCAGCTTTTTCTAATAGTTCTGGCTTGTGTTTTAGAATTTAGAGTCCCATGTGATGCCATTATTCCATCTGATTGGCTGTCACATAAGCATTTTTAAAGCATATCTGTTTGAAGGTGTTTAGCTTTCACGTTATTTTAAAGGATTAATGTTTTAAAATTAATCAAAATAAACTTTGGACAATTTATAAATAACTATCATTTTTCAACATGCATTTGAAATAAAAAGAAAAAAAAATTAGTTTTACTGAAAAAAAAAATAAAATGATATTTGTCTACAATATTTTGTAATGAAATATTGTTTTGTGATTAGTTTAAATAATGTCTTTGTATGTAACACTGTCTGCTTTGTATATTTATCCCAAGTCTATTTCTTCAGAATTAATCTATTTTCAGTGTTATAACCTGGTATTGCAAATAGTGGCTTTGTAATGATCATCATCATTTTACTAAAAAAAAGTTATCAAATCTTATTTTAACATATATGTTTAAAAAATTATGTGATGGTTTATTTCCTAATGTTTAGGGTAAAATGGCCCCTAATCAAGTAAATAAACATAAACAATTTAAACCTTTATAGTCTGACGATTAAAATATGTTTTTTTCATATATAAAAAATGCAATACCATTATTTTATTTTTTTTTAATTTTATTTATTTACAACAACCCATATATAATCCAATACATTATTCATATGTTTCCAACATTTCAAAGGTTTTTTGTAATCATTATTAAGTATCCCCCCCCCCCCATTCTTTGTTTCTTTAATCAATTTTTACATTTGTGTAAGATGTGATATAATTGCTTTAAAAAATAATGAACTGAAATAATGGTGTATATATATATATATATATATATATATATGACAATAGATGGTGTTCTACCAAAAATGCCGTCGTGTGTTTGTTTACATAAACGTCAGAGCAAGCATTCACTATCTCTAACTTATTTTACACCTTCAGATCATGATTTCAAGCTATTTGCTATCGTCAGTGAAGGACATGACTAAGAAACTAGATCTAAACACAAACTCTGAGCGTTTATGAAACAGTTTCTATTCAGCTTGCAAGTGTGAATCTTTTAGACATGTAATGTCTTCAAACTCAGCATAGCAAGCCAGATATCTATATGGGTCTAATAACAGTTCAGCATCACCACATATTAGAAGCCTCTGCAATAAATATCATTGCAAGAAAGACCTCAAAGGTACATTTATGAAAAACAGAAACACAAATTAAAACTTGCTAACACTTGTATTTATGACAATAGATGGTGTTCTACCAAAAACACTGTCAAGCGTGTTTTGTTTACATAAACGTCAGAGCAAGCATTCACTATCTCTAACTTAATTTACACCTTCAGATCATGATTTCAAGCTATTTGCTATCGACAGTGAAGGACAGGACTAAGAAACTAGATCTAAACACAAACTCTGAGCGTTTATGAAACAGTTTCTATTCAGCTTGCAAGCGTGAATCTTTTAGACACGTAATGTCTTCAAACTCAGCATAGCAAGCCAGATAGCTATATGGGTCTGATATCAGTTCAGCATCACCACATAGTAGAAACTTCTGCAATATATAACATTGCAAGAAAGACCTCAAAGGTACATTTATGAAAAACAACAACACAAGTTAAAACTTGCTAACACTTGTATTTATGACAATAGATGGTGTTCTACCAAATACGATATATATATATATGATATATAAATACGATAGCAAATAGCTTGAAATCATGATCTGAAGGTGAAAATTAAGTTATAGATAGTGAATGCTTGCTCTGACATTTATATAAACAAACACCCTTGACAGTGTTTTTGGTAGAATGCCATCTATTGTCATAAATACAAGCATTAGCAAGTTTTAACCTAAGTTTTTGTTTTTCATAAATGTACCTTTGAGGTCTTTCTTGCAATGATATATATTGCAGAGGCTTCTACTATGTGGTGATGCTGAACTGATATCAGACCCATATAGCTATCTGGCTACTATGCTGAGTTTGAAGACATTATGTGTCTAAAAAATTCATGCTTGCAAGCTGAATAAAACTGTAACGCTCAGAGTTTGTGTTTAGATCTAGTTTCTTAGTCCCGTCCTTCACTGACAATAGCAAATAGCTTGAAATCATGATCTGAAGGTGGAAATTAAGTTAGAGATAGTGAATGCTTGCTCTGATGTTTATGTAAACAAACATGCTTGACGGTGTTTTTGGTAGAACGCCATCTATTGTCATAAATACAAGCGTTAGCAAGTTTTAACTTGTGTTTTTGTTTTTCATATATATATAGATGTGTAAGGAAGCTAATATTAAAAGTATATAATAATAAACTGTATAAGATTTGCAAATGATAATGCTTTCATAGCTGAGAATGAAAAATCCTTGAATAAGTAACAGCAAGACAGTATGGGATATTGAATAGAAATTAATGTTTAGAAGACCAAGAATTTATAGACTGGAAGAAAATAGGAGTAGAATATAATTTGATATCAATGACAATATAATTAAATACATAAATAACTTAAAATATTTGGGTAGTTGGATAAAAAGAAATAGAATAAATGATGTCAAAATTAAAAGAAGAAAACATAGGCAGTATAAGAATTTATTAAGAGAAAGAAAATAATTTGTCAATCTTTGAAAAGAGAATTAATGAACACATATTTTGTGAGAAGTATATTATTGTATAGATTTCAATCATAATCAATTACAGAAAAATTAAGAACAGACAGAAGATTTTTGAGATATGGACATAGAGAAAAATGGAAAAATAGCTAGATAAAAAAATGACAAATAAAAATGTTTTGGAAATAGAAAATAAAAAATGAACATTGACTGAGAAAATTGGAAATAGAAAAAGAAACCATATTGGACATATAATAAAAAACAAGAGCATTAACAAATGAATAGTTAAAAAACCAAAAAAAATAGCTAGAACATTGATTATGCTAGATGAAGGAAGGGATGGAAAAAAATATTTATAATTAAAGATCTGAGATATGAACAAAACCGAATGGGGAAGTGAATCAATTGGTTATGTGAATATTCTCTTAAGATGTCCATAGAAGTATATTCTTATTTTTCTTCTTTTACTTTTACTTTATTTGCATTTTTCATATATATATATATATATGTAAAATAAATAAAAATATCCGTTAATTAAAAATAATATTGTAATTATAATTGAAATAATATTTTTAAACGGTTTATAAACAATTCAAACAATCTTTAAATCCGCAGAAGTACTTTCGGTTACTTTCAAACCTGCCTCAACTGCTATTGAGGCAGGTTTGAAAGTAACCGAAAGTACTTCTGCGGATTTAAAGATTGTTTGAATTGTTTATAAACCATTTAAAAATATTATTTCAATTATAATTATATATATATATATATATATTGCTTATTCAGATATATTGAGTTATTTTAAAAGATAGAGGAGATTAAGATCACTCTGATGAAGACAGGAGGATAGTTGAAACTGTCAGGAAAATAAAGCAATCTTTAAAAAAATTTGTATCAAAGTGTATATGAAGAGAGTCATTGTAAGCAATATATATATATATGTATATATATGAAGATGTCCATGTGATATAATGTTATATAAATATATATTAATATAAAATACTAAAACAGTCATGTAAACATATTGAATAAAATTAAAGAAACTGAATATACTTTTGACATAGAAGCATAATAATTAATATTTTTCTGCTAAGGAGATCTATTTTTTATAATTTGAATGTGTTTAAACTTTGGTTCTTTACATATTCATTTTGTGAAGTTAACAATGCCTCTTTAGTTTTATGTTTCACATCATTTTTTATTTCATATTTTATTTAATAATACTAGGATCAAAAGTGTGCTCATGTTTTTTCATAGTTGTAAAACACTGATGTATTACTTGAATTGGTGTTTGTTTTTCTATACATCAAGGTGTGTAATGTATTATTGTATTCAAATTTGCTTTCATTTTACCATAGTATGTAAAATTCAAAATAATCATTTTAAAACAAAATTGAAATAGACAACCTATAAATATAAAAAATAATATATCAATCCAGCTTTTACTCTTAAATGGAACCTTTTCAAGATGTGTCTTTTTACACAATCGTGAGACCATTTACTCTGCAGCAACTCCCTAGGAACCTCATTTACATTACATTACAATAAATACAACAGAAATGTGTATGTACAGTCTTTTTGGCTGCCTCTAATACACTTTAGATCAATCTAATTTATGTAGTTAGTCAATTGTAGGATTAATCAATCTATTTAGATAGAGGGACTTTCTAAATCCCATGTCAAATTTATCAGAACAAATATTTATAATTTTATTTCCATGGCTTGGTAAACATGATAGAAAAATCCAATTTTTGCTATTCATTATGTTCTCAGTTCTGTTTAAAATGTCATTTAAATTGATCTATGAATGATGCTTATATCAGTTGTAGGATATTCTCATTTTATCAAATCAGCAACCTAAGTGTCTATGTTCATGATTTTGTCAGATTCCAGTTTACATAAGTAGTTATCAGATCTTAAAGTTTTTAAACCTGTGAATTTATGTGATATAGGCACTTGGAATTTTACTTAGATGCATCCTTTATATATATATATACACACACACACTAAATTTAGATTTACTAGTGTACATATATATATATATATATATATATATATATAAAGTTATATTATATATTGTACCCTTACTTCTCGATGTATAATATAGTTTGAAATACGACTAGCTCAATTAAATTATAATGCTTAATTAAAATTTGCATATCTATCTTTAATATACTTTTATACTATAATATTCTAATTAAATTTATTATCAATTATCAAAATCAATATAGTTCTATAGTATGTACTAATTAAATAAGTATTTATCAAAATCATGAGACTGTGAAGTAAAGTTACAAAGTAATAAGTAGATTTACATTGAGTCAATATCTCCTAAGACACTGTCTCAATGGCATAAGAATACTATCACTTCCTTACTAACTTACTACTACCTTTATAGCATTCTCATGGCTTTTAAATAAAATAAACTATCTTTAATAATAATGAAATAAATAAATCTTAACTTTTAATTTTTAAAAATATAATTAAATAATCTCAGGTTCTTCTAATTATTTTAAAGTAATGATAACTCATGTAAATAAGTATGATATGGGATTTTATATCAAACCTAAATACATCTAACTTATTCTAATAATAATAATATTCAATACTAATCTTAGGGTATAACTTAATCTTATCTATTTCTGTTATATTATTAAGTATTAAACAAATAAATAATCATATGTATATCTTTTATTTCCATATAGTATCTTAATTCTAGAATAGATCAAAATCTTACAACTTAATAATCTGTGGCAATAAATAATATTGTATTCTTATATTATGCATTATAATTACTCTATGACCATTGTAATATGATATAATAATGTCAATCAATTCTCATAAATAATAATCAGGAAAATATTGTGTTTATTTTTAAAATAATAATAATAAATTCATATTGTGCAAATATTATGTTTCTTCAAATTATCTGCTGTCAAATGCTGTGGTGCAAAATAATGAACTCGACACACTTTTAAAACAAATTAAACAAATTTATTTACATTAACTTTGATTAAGAATCTATTTACAATATTTACAGTTCAAAATTAGAAAAACAAAGGAAAATAAAATAAGAAAATAATAATACAAAAATGTTTACACTGTTATTAGCTCATGCTCCTATTAAATAATCTATACATGCTTTTAAAATGCTATACTAATAATATTGAAGTATGTTTTTTTAAAACTTAGACTTTAAATAAATATCAGTGAACTTCAATTATTACACAGAAAAATTTATGTAAATAATATTTATGTAGCATATGTAAACAGTTAAACTTTACTAATTAAATTGCTACATCACTTAAGTATTACTGTTACTTATTTCATCATGTACTAGTATGTGTTCACTCTATTATTAGTACTACTTTAATATCATAATATAGAAATCAATGTATTTTTGTAATGTAATAACAAGTAATTGATTACAATTTTATATTTCACTTAATGCAATTTATACTACATGTTTTACTAAATATGCATTACATATATGTACTGTTAAAAAAAAATAATAATATTTAAATTATTAATCAATTTCAAACTCATAAAGTATTATATTAGATAAATTCTATGATTCTTTTCTATGTAAAATTATTACTTTACTTTATGTGTTATTCTACTCCTTCTTAATAAACTTTTATCTACAAAACATCCTCTAAAACTTATCTAAAATTCCGGGAAAACAATCATCAATTTAAATAAATACTAATTATCCATACTATTGATACTTCATCATTTATATTCAGGAAACCTTTAACTCAAATATAAACTTCTACATAAAACTTAGCTTAAATTATCCAATAAAATAAAAATAAAAATATAGACTTTTAACTCTCTTCCTAATTTGCAATATAAAATAATTACTTATAAACAATAAATATAATTCTAATACTATAACATAAAAACAATATCAAAATTTATTAACGAAAGAATCATATAATTATTTCTAAGCTTTTTATGTAATGTTGCATCGTATTTATTTCATAAATTCAAATTATGCATATTTAAATAAAACTGTCACTGCCAATATAATGTGTGTGTATTTTTAAAATAATCATACATTCATTCAAAATAACATATCATTCGGTTGATCTAAAGAAAACATATTAAATACATTAAAATTATTATTATTATACAATTTTTACCATCAATAATGATTTAATGTACAGTCCATCTTCCAATATTCTTCGGAATTACAGCTTCATAAAATAATTCACATTTACACTTACGATCATTCTTTAACATATTACGTTTTATATTAATTATAAAATAAACTTATGCAATAAATTATTATATTATTTTTAGTTACTATTTTAAGAAATGTACCTATCTTATTTTTAATAAATTAATAATATTTAAATTTTATATTAAATAAATAAACAGAATTTATATTACGTAAATCCAGCGATGTTTTCTTTTAACCATAATAGTTCTTAAAATCCTAGGTACACATTTACTAGAACACCATTTCCTGTTTCCGGTCCACCACGTGTTTTTTTTAAAAGTTTATGAAAACCGAAAATGTTCTTTTTTTAAAAATAAGTTCCCCACAAGAAAATAAAATAAATTAAAATAGTTTATAGGTTCCGGATCTAGTTCTTTTAAGAATATTATTTAAAAGTTATTATCTTAGCTTAGTCTTTAGTTTTATGAAAAATTATCATTTAATTATTTTAAATTAACTGGGACGTCCACTTATTACTTGCGCATTTTTTAACAAAAACATCCAGGTAAGAGTAAACTTCTTTATTTATAAAACGGCCAGCGTTTAAATTATTTCAATATAATAATCCCATTATATTAATATTTTTAGCTAATTATATTTCAATTGACTTACTTTTAAAATTATCAACATTCTGTCTTTTAAACATAAAGACTTAACAAGGCAAGTATTTATAAAACTACTTTCATTTTTAATATCTTTACTTAAGATATATTTTTAAATTTATAGCTTGCAAAAATACTTTCTTTACACAAAAGTATTTATTCTTTAAAATATCTATTTTCTAATAGGCAATAGTAATTAGCTTTTAAAATTATATACTATCCAAAATACTACTTTTCTCCATCTTGTAAATTTCCGAACTAATCCAGCGTTTGTCATATTTCTAGGGTAAAGTTTCCGATATATTTTCATTATATATGATGTTCCCATGACTATTTGCTTGCAAATTGAGCTTCAATTTAGAGAAGACCGATAGGGAAAAAATTAAGTTAACACTGCATGTCTATTATTTAAAACTTTTAGAGATTATTTATAACGACACTCTTGTAATTTTTAAAAAATGATTTTAGAGCGTCTATAAATTTACTTAGCTATTTTTTTAATAGCACAATTAACTTGATAATTCAATCACGAAGTCCTCTCCTAACAATTGAACTGAGCTTTTATACCGGAAGAAACTTCCCATTTGATTGGTAGATTAAACAATCAACTTTCCTGGCTTATTTACATATTTACCAACAACACAAAATTAAAAATAAATGATGACTTATTTAATATTTAATATTTATTACATTATTACATTTTTAAAATAATTCTTATCGTTTATTTAAATCCATTAAACACTTTTAAAAAATATATTATTTCACTTGATTTTAATTTTAACTTTTATAAGATTATTTTTAAATAAACTAAATATTTTTTATACGTCATATTTTTAAAACAATATTTTAAAATCAGATTTAATATTCTACATTGATTTATCTTTATTTTATCTCGTGATAACTCACGTATTATTTATAAATTTATAACATGATTTTTAAAAATAGTTTTGCAACTTTATTAGATAACTTCCAAGCATGTGTGTGTATAACATCTGTTCTTTATAACACAAGAAACGCTTACCATCGTCTAAAAATAAACTAACAATTGCATTTTTTAAAATAAATATTTTTTAAATAAATAAGATATTATAATAGATTTTAAAATAATTATTCGATATTATTAAAATCAAATATCAATCTTCTATTTAAGTACTTATAATAATTAAAATATTTATATTCTTTTATAACATTATTTTATCAACAATAAATATATGCATTTAATTTTAACTTGTCTTTTTTAACACTTTTAGCTTTACATACCTATTTATTAAATATATTCATACAGTATTGATTATGGCCATTTTTCCCAACTATATATTATAATCATCATCATTTAAAATGTCTCTCTCTATATCAGCACAATTTCACATATCAAATACTCATAGATTGCTTTAATTAAACTTTTTGAAATATTACCATAAGCAAAATCAACATCACATATTCAAATATATCTTAAATTTAAAATTTTTTAATAGATTAGCACAAAATTAAATGGTGACCCATACAAAAGGGCACAATATATATATATATATATATATATATATATATATATATATAGTATATATATATATATATATATATACACACACACTAAATTTAGATTTACTAGTGTTAATTTTTTTACAATCATAAATTTAACACCAACAAATTTCCAATAAATACATTAATGATTACTATTAATACTTTATTAAACTAAGATTAACCATGGTTATATCTAAACTTAAAATTCTCTGTTAATAATATTTAGTTAATCTATGTATAAATTTAAAAAAGATCATATAAATTAATGTGTAACTTATGGTTAAATGTAGTCAATGGATAATTTTTGATTTAACAAATTATTAATAATAATCATTAATGGATTTATATTTATAAATCAAATTATAATATTTTAACATTTATAAATATTAAAAAAATAATGAAGACATATTCCAGTCAACTGATGAGCATTTATCAGTATGATATCCATCTAAAGGGACATTTATCTTTTCAGATGGCCCTTAGGCTTGCATTCCAAAGATATGGTATGGAGGAAATATTTATTAATTTTTAATATATATATATGTCATATTATTATTACTATTTGCGGGATATTCCGTGTAGTGAAAAAGCTAAATGCTGACGTTTCAGTACAATATCAAGTACCTTCCTCAATTTGATTTGAGAAAGAGGACGCTCTGAGGAAGGTACTTGATATTGTACTGAAACGTCAGCATTTAGCTTTTTCACTACACGGAATATCCCGCAAATAGTAATAATAATATGACATCTTTTATCCGTAAAAACATTAGAATATATATATATATATATATATATATATAGTGATAGTTATTTGGTATGTTTAAATTAATAATAAATAAACATAACCTCAAAAATTTAATTGACTTGTTATTGTTACTATACTATTACTACTATTATTAGTTTTATTATTATCATCATCCTCATCATCTTTCAAAAGGAATTTCTTGCATATAACAAGAAAAGGTTATATTAAGAACTATTTTACCACATTCAGATAAATTAAAGTTAAAATAAGCAAATTGAAAATTGTAATTGCAAGGGTGGGGTAGTATGCATGTGGTTTACAAATTTGAGTTTACACTTTCCTACATACACATCCAATAAGTTTTATACATTTACAAGGCTCTTAGTTTTCTTTTTTATTAGTCTTTCATACTATAATTTTGAGTGTTGTTGCAATAGGGACCAAGTGGCTGTGTACATCTCTTGGGATACAATTTTTTCATCACTTAAGCAGAGTAGTTCAATTTTGTTCCAGAATGTATTTTGATGTCTTGTTGGATTGTTTTTATACTCAAAGGAGCATATAGATCACCATAGTGAAAATGGTATACCTGCTTGAATGATTGTAATAGAGTTTGAATATTACAATTTCTTTGTTTGTACAATGATGGTATAGATAATCAAATGCAGGGTAGGTAAAAATAAAATATTCTTCAGTCTCAGTCTCTGTATTACATAACCAGTATATGTTTTCTTTATTTATATAATGTCATCTGCATCTATATAAGTGTAATGATGGTAATGATTAAAAATTTAATTTAATAAGTAAATCATAATATTTGACTTCTAATGATTACAATTTGAATGTTTGGGTTAGTTGTCTATTGTTAATGTTTAGAATTGGTCTTTTATCATTTAACACAAAGAGAGGATAAAATATCTGGTATATATCCTGATATTTACACTTATTTTGAGGTGGTGAATAAGAAAAGTTTGGAAAGTTGTGAATTAATGTTAGCAAGATTTTCCATTACCCATAGAGTGGTGGCAGCTTATCTGTTTAGGTAATTTTGAAGAACACTTTTATGTATGGGAATAATTGACATCAAGCAGAAATAAGTTTTAATATCTTTTAAATGCTAAAAATATTTATTGAATGAAGTCCTAAACCATATTGTATTAGAGGAGCTTGAATACATTTTAGTAAAAGTGAAACAATCTCCCCCCCCCACAGATTTAGCATATAATATTATTGAAAAACCATTAAACATCACAGGATCTCCATTTTGTATGCTTGCTCATAACTGTTATTAAAACAGGCAAATTTTCCATACAGTAATGCCACTCAGTGCAAGCCCCAAGCTAGAAAGTTGTCTGGGGATATTGGATGAATAGCCACTAGATAGAGATTTTATGTGCAGGCCTTCTGGCATCCATTGATTACTCTGGCTTGCACAGAGTGGCACTACTGTATGAAGAGTTTTGCCTGTTTATTATTGGAGAATAGTATGTTATTCAAGTCAAATTAATAGATTAATCAGGGATAATTTGGAGTACAATGATAGGCAAGATGATTATTATTATTATTATTATTATTATTATTATTATTATTATTATTATTATTATTATTATTATTATTATTATTATTATTATTATTATTATTATTATTATTATTATTATTATTATTATTATTATTATTATTATTATTATTATTAGTAGTATTAGTAGTAGTAGTAGTAGTAGTAGTAGTAGTAGTAGTAGTAATATTGTTCTTTTTCTTATTATTATTATTAGTAGTAGTAATAGTAGTACTACTACTACTACTACTACTACTACTACTACTACTACTACTACTACTACTACTACTACTACTACTACTACTACTACTACTACTACTACTATTCTTATTATTAAAGTAATATTAACATTATAGATTATTATTTTATAAACAAATGTTTTAAAAGAATCAATAATGTTTCTCCATATATTAATTTATATATAAAACTTTAAATTATTTGAAGCAACTTTTAAAAAATCATGGTTTGATATTTAATTATACACTTA
Source organism: Epiperipatus broadwayi (assembly GCA_028023455.1). Classification (NCBI taxonomy): domain Eukaryota; kingdom Metazoa; phylum Onychophora; class Udeonychophora; order Euonychophora; family Peripatidae; genus Epiperipatus; species Epiperipatus broadwayi. The sequence goes on along the minus strand of JAQFVV010000118.1, from coordinate 1,851,258 downwards.
CACTCACATAAAGATAGCTTTTAAAAGACAAGTACATTGATAAAAATACACAATATTATCAATATATAATTAAATTAATTAGAATATTATCAGTAAAACAATATTTATATTATTGTGTACATAATATTGAAACCACACTAAAAAGCAACATAAACTTTTAATGTAATATTAATGATTTCAGGGATAGTATAAAATATTTACACCTTTGTTATACTCTTGATAATAAAATTTTCAACTGAATTACTTATTTTTGTGATTGCTCTTTTCTGAAAAAGGATATGATAAATTTTACTACATGGTGTATTAATAACAAAATTTTGTTTAATAAAGATAAATGCTCATGCATGTATGGCTGTTTATGTTCCTTTGATGTATTTAAATTTAAAGAAGAATTATTTTAAATATTTAGTTACTAATATTATTTGTAATAAAATGCAATTTATGATGAGAATAGTAAATAAAACAAAATTATTTATTTTAATATCTATAATGTAAATATTTATTTTAACATTAAAATGTGTTTATTTTGTTTTTAAAAAAAGACAATATTTTATTTTAAATATATTTTAAATATTTCTAATTTTAAAATAGTTTCATTGTACTGGGCATTAAAATTACTTTAAAAGTCATCTTGCCAGCATTTTATACCTTAGCAACTGTAACCATATTTTTGCTAAAATTAAAAGAATGAGAAAATTTGAGTGAAGATGATTATTGAACTGGTCATGTAACTAAAACATATAAATATATCTACCTGAGTGGAATCATTTTCTTTTACCAATTATTATATACAGGCAAACTATATAAAGTCTGAAATTTAAATTTAGTTATCTTGGCATTATAAACTATGATGATAAAGGAGTGAATCTAATAAGCATTTGCCATGTGTGGCAAATATATTTTTCTAAACTGTCCAAATGAAAAATCAAAACAACTGAAGTAATTTGCCATCTTAGAATGCATGAAAAAAATATAACTTGAAATTTTATTGATATATATTTTTAAAACTACTTTTGAATGCTATCCTTTGTTTAAGCTATTTTTTATGGTTAAGATTTCAATCCCATACAAAATTTACTATAGTCCACTTAAGAGTTTTCAGATAAACACCTGCATATTGAATATTTATTATTAAACAGATTTTAAAAGATGGAATTTCTCTTCAAAATAATTTTGTTTTTAAGAAATGCTATAATTAACAAAAAAACATTTCTCATGAGATTACAAACTATATGTTTTACACATTAAGAAATGTCAAAAATAACTTATGATCATTTTAAAACATCAATTTTATCATTATTTGTTATTCTATAAGATTTAAGTTTTGTTGTATTCTTTAGAATTTCACAATTAAAATGCTTAAGAATTTTAATCATATTAAAACCATTTGAAAGATGCTGCCAGAAGAAAATATTGGGACTCCTATAAACTTTTTAAATAAACTTTAAATTATGAGAGATGTATGCATATTTGTCATATATGTTTATTTATTATTATTATATATAATTCTCTTGATTAAATAAAGTTCTCACTAGAATAAAACATGAGTAAAACTTTTATACATGTACTATATTTTAGTTGTATTATTATAATATAGCTTAGGTGTATATGTGTGTATCAGATGTATTTTGAAGACATGTTATTAATTATTATCCATAATTAATTATTATCCATAATTAAAGTATAATATTAATATGCTGATGTAATGAATTTCTGTAAGTTATCTGCAATTTATGTACAAAATGAGTATATTTATAAGAATTACTTTTTTCTTCTTAGTATAGATACATTAAGACTGATATTTGTGGCAATAAGACTTTCAGAAATAATATTGTTGTTTAATAGAGATCACTCATAAAATCACTCATTTATAAATATTAGCTTGGATAAGCATTTTATGTACTGCCACCTGGATCTATAAAACATAAGACAAATGAGGCCATATCTTTAGAGTATTATATTATAGTAGGGTAAATTTTTTCTATATATTTTAAGAAATTACTAGGTTTATCTTAGCCAGATACCTATAAAAAAGACTTAAACTATTTTACTTAAAGATGTAATAATAAATTTTACTTCATTTATTAATGATTATTAGAATACTTAAGTTTCTTTTATTTTTAGCTAAGCAACCTTATTCAATAACTTTAGTTCCATAACATGTGTGGACATACAACTGTACATTTATTTATATAAGACAAATTGAGATCGTGTTTTTCTAAGTAATATCATGAGATGTTATTTATCTTAAATGTTGTAAAGTTAATTGATTTGTCTTATATTTATTTCATATTTTTTTTTGTTTGGTAATAAATAAATTTTATATTTATTAAATTAAGTGGTTTTTCTCTTTCATTATTTTAACATTCATCATCCATCTAATAAATAAATATGGTCACATAATCTTATTTTTATAATGCATTTATTAATGGAGATACTGTCTAGGAGTTACATTATTCATGTTTATCACTTTTACTTGCACATAATCTAAACATTAATACTTTGTTACTTAAAATATGATTTGAATTCAACAAAATACTCTTTGTTATTTTACCATATTTATGATTTAAATACAAGTATATTTTATATATCTGATGTCTAGCTAGTTAAAGAATAAAATTTTAACAGTCATATTTATTATATGTTATTACTTTAAATCCTGTTATATATAATTTGATTTATTAGGATATGAAACTTTGATTTAATACGTTAGCCCCAACACAAATATGATTAGAATTATGTATTTATTTACAAATAAATAGTTATACTTTATTTTTATCATAACCCTGGGATATTCAAATTATTATTTATTAATACACATTTATAGTGTTTATTGTAAATATTTAATTAACAGTAAAGAGTCTCATTATAGTAATTATCCGTGAAATAAAGGTTAACTAAGCTAATATTTCGTCAGTCACCTTATTCGTGTTTTTTATCCGTTACAATATATATATAATGACGTAATTCATTATTACATAAAATTTTCATAATCTGGAATTAGAATTGGAATAATAGAATTAGAAATGTAGTACTTCATTTATTTTATATATAGCTTAAAAGCTTTATTTAAATATTTTTTTTCTATTGGTGAAAATTGAATAGAAATTTGCGTTTTCTCACCTGTTTTAAAATCTTTAGCTTTTAAAAATAATATGCTTTAATAGAAATTCTACTAATGGCAAATATTAATTTTTTTTATAATATATTTCATGCATTGATGGTTTACTTTTTTGTAAATGATGGTTACGTAAAGATAAAATATTATTTATTGCTGGTATTTTCAATTTTTCAAAAAAAAAAATTTAACACACTAAGAATTATTAAATATCAAATAGTGATTATATAAATTTTAGAAAGAGAATGTTAATAAAAAATACGGAAATGGTATGGTAATTATTATCATCATCATCGTCATCATTATTATTACTAGCCATTTGTATATGAATGTTGGTTTAATCTGTGGGAATATATATATATAAATTTTTAGATATATTTAAACCAGAATTGAAACACGAATACGTTTCGACCTGCTTTTATTTCATACATATTTTGGGTGTTAATGTTACTCATAAAAAGTTGTCTTTGTATAATGAGTTTTATATTTTAAGATGGGGGGGGGAGAGATTCTAAACATTTTGTGAAAAGATGACTGATAAGCAATTTGCAGAATGCAACTTTTTTCACAAATCCAGTTGCATATGCATTTTTATATAGGATTTCGCAAGATTTTCACTAAGGACATCATCATGTAAGTGACATATTATATAACATATATTATATTTATGCATATTTTCAAAAAAATAGTATTGTATGATTAAGAGAATAAAACGATGTAAATTGTGAGTAACAAAGAGACATTGAAAAAGAAATGTATTCATAAAATACAAACATATATTAGTGTCATCATGGAAAATAATTAATAGCAAATAGAATCAATTTTAACAAACCACTAGAAGAAGTAACAAATGGACAACTGAAGTCTTAACTTGCATCATAAGAGATTGTAAAAAAAAAATAAAAGAACTGCATTGAAATCTAGAGCAAGGATAATTTATTGCATAAAAAGCCTTTTTGAGGGATGAGAAAAGAGAGTCAATGTATTGAGAAGTGGGCTTATAGTTAAAAAGATCTTAATCCTACAATGATTGAAAAATAAATGATGTCACATTTTTTAAAGACAACTGTAAGAGCATGATACTACCATCATTAGTAATGAATAATGCATAATTTTATAACTTATTTTACTGTGAAGACATTGAGATGTACCTAATGATTCTGTATTGCTTTAAAAAGTTTAAAATTTAAGTATTAATAGTCATAGCTATTATTGGATGACTGACTGCATTATCTCAGGGAGAGATACATAAAAATGTATGCTGTGATTGAAGTTGTTTTCATAGAACAGTTTAAATAAGTTAGCAGTGCAAAGTTTAATTTTTAAATATTTAAGATATTATAATTTTTATAAAAATAAATATTCATATTTCATGCTTAATATGGCAAGAACCTTAATAGTCATGCCTTAATTAAAATAATTCTTAAAAATTGCTTTAAAACAAAATTAATACCAAAGTGTATCATGTTCTAGTTAAAGGATAAATACCCATCTAATAAGACCATGTTTACATTTTAATATACGATATATACTGAAAATCACATAGATTCTATATTTTTCTTTTTTTTTTTTTTGAAATTACAACTATAATTTATGTAGATATTATTTATTAAGCATAATCAGTTCGTAATTAAAGTGAAAGGTTGCCTAAAAGCACATGGGAGAGGTTTTCAGCCTTTCACTTTTATTATAAACTGCTTGCACTTAATAAATAATATCTACAGACGTTACCGTCATTTCATAAGATCTGAAAAATTACTTTATAGTAAACTGAAAGATTTTGGGTTGTTCATTTATAAAGAATATGCAGTGAGTTAAATGTGAGAATGTTTGTAGCATTACACTCTTCAGTCAAAATGATTCAGAATGGCTTATATATGGTGGAACCATCTTTTTCTTATAAAATCTCTGTCTTGTGTTGTGACTTAAGAGCTCCCTATACAGTCATCATTATATCTGATTGACTATCATATAAGCATTCTAAAAGCACATGTGAAAGGTTTTAAACCTTTCACTTTAACTATCATTTATGTAACTCTATCAACTTTTGCTTCTTTTCATTAGCTATGTATTTCTATAAGTAATGTCAATTTGCTTCCCAAGAAAAGATTAAATTTTATTACATAATTTAACTAATAATTCACTGAGCAATGCTTTCAACCTGGGAGGTTATAATTATAACACTCACTCTTATTTGCCAAACTAGTATTATTTGAAGATAACATAGCATTAATATTTAGTGCTTAATATGTAAATTTGTAATAACAGTCACATCATAAACAAAAGCATGCCCATATAGCATTGTTATAAAGGTGGAATATGTAAATTATAAATTTGCATATTAGTCACTGGCATTTTGTTCTAATATTAACAGTTTAGCCAATAAAGTGGAGCAATATGATTATGACTTTCCATGTTAAAAGCATAAGTCAGCAAGTTATTAGCTAAATTGTGATATAAAATTTAATATGGAAACAAATTAACATTACTTATAAAACTAGAATTCATCAAATCTGCTTAATGATAACAAGACAATTGTTCGTAGCAAATGTATGCCAAATTAAATCCTTTGTAAAATCAGATATGTATTCTAACTTTAGTCTCTTCATTTAGATGAAACTTATAGTAATAGTGTGATGGATGATAATTCCCTTACATGTCACTTTATTTATCCATTATTATAATTGTAGTTTTAAGCCAATAAACATCACATGACCACCACCTCTTATGTTTGTGTATAACTGTTGCTAAAACAGGCAAAAACTCACTATATGTATTTCCACACACAGCAAGCCTCTGGCATCCATTGATTACTCTAGCTTGCTGTGTGTGGCAATACATATAGTGAGTTTTTCCCATTTTAACAATAATTGTAGTTTCCAAATAAAAGCACACCACTTAGTAAAGTGTCTCTATAAAACAGATGTAACATTGGTTTTTGCTAAATAAGTAGTTGTGATTTTAATTGGATAATTTAAATGAAGAACCCTGCAATATTTTTTTTAAAAAATAATATGTAAATTTAGCATAATCTATTATACATCTAATAAATTAAAGACATTACTGATTATGCTTTGAACATGAAGAAAACATTAAAAATATTGAATACAATCTTTATAATTTTTTTGTGCTGGTATCCATGAATATAATGATTATCGACTTTGCCACATTAAGGACTAATGCTGCACTAACATTAAACTTAATATTTTCAATGTTTCCTTTATAATTATAGCAGCATTACGACTGCTTCTAATTTATTACATTTCAGTGGCATATTGATTATCGATTCTTATTTTATTACTAACATTTTAGCACAGCAGTAATATGATAAGATTAAAATGTCTATGCATAATCATTTTAAGTACACAAGAATGCCACATGACCTCTTAAATAATAACCATTATATTATTTACCCCATAAATAATTTAGTATATTTAGTAAAACTAATGTCCAATCTATCAAAGCACAATCTGACATTGTATGAAGAGAAAGCAAATGTCTTATTGTCTCATCAATAAAAATAATTCAATTATTTTTGTTTGGTATATTTTAAAGTTGAGATACAGTGGTGGACTTGATGATTCATTGTTTCTTGATTTATGATTACAATTAGTTTTTTTTTTTTAAATTGAAAATATATCTTGTACCAAAATAAAATTTTATACTGCTTAGGTAATTAATTAAAATCTTTTTTTATATAAACACCCATATATTTTTATAATATAAATATAAATTTCATTACACATTTTAGTTAAAAACAACATTAATTACTATGAGTAAAAAATCTCTTGACATGGAGGCAGTGTATCTGAATGTAATTGCTATGATTTTAGGTTGTAATATTCAAAAGGCTTTAAATTTTATTTTAGATAGCTTGTCTATAAAGCATATCAGCTACTGAAACAATGATAGAAAAATTCTCAGATATTCAATAATTGACATGATTTGTGATAAATACCTTCATCTTTATTGTTCCTCTATAAATGCTTTTGAAAAAGGCTTGGATACATAGTAGATTATCTATTAAATAGGATAATTTAAATTTTGTTATTTTTATCATAACAAATCAATAATTCTTCAAGTAGGTTTCTAATAAATAATTGTAATATAGATAGGAATTTTAATAAATATGTATACATAAAATCATTAACTATTGCAACGATCCCCAACCTTTTTGCATGTAAGAGTATATTCTATAATACTGGCCAGGTGGCAGCCACCATTTATTTTTTCAATGTAAATTTATAATTGGATACTGTTAATAATACACATAATATACAAACAAATATTTATTTCAAAAATAAAATTTTAACATTTGATTACAATATAATAGAATAATTTATAAAAAAATTTAAAAATTAAATTTATTTGTAGGAGATAAATAATTTTTATCATGTTTGGATAGCGGAGGGCACAAATAAATAAGTCTATGGGCACCATGGTGGCCAAAGACATAGGATTGGGGACCCCTGAACTACTGTAACAAATAAGAATTTTATTTTGCAAAGCAGTGCATCTGCTCACAGTAAATACGATCAGGGTTTCGAATCAGACCAAATGTAAATATTTTAAAACAGCTTAATGTTTTTCTAAGTGACATTATTTACTCAAACAAAGTAATTATTATAGTATACTGTTATTTTAATCTAGTTATAAAAACATAACAGATAATTTGTATACTACAATCAATTACAATAGGACATGTTCCAGAGGTGTAAATTCGAAATTATTCCATAAACGTTAATAAAATCAAATTATTTATTCAGTGCAAAATTTTATTCAAAACAAAAATAATAATAGTTCTGTATCTATATTCTAAAATACAGCAGCCATTATGCATTTATACTATCAAAATAGAATAATAATTTAAACCAATAAATATATTGATATAAGATGAGTTTATTATATAAACGATAATCATTTTTATTTATTGTAGATAGCATTGACATTAGAGAGGACTGGATAAATATCATTGACACTGGAAAGTATTGTGTTAAATATTGTAAGCAAGGAAAGTTGGAAAATGTGATTGATTAAGAAGCATAGTTTATGAGATAATGCACATCCGGTAAGATTCCAAAATAGATTTCATCCAAGTAACAGAATATTGTATATTAATAAAAAAAGAAATGATATAGAATATTTATTAGAGCACTCTGAAAGGTAGAAAATACGAAAAGTAAATTCACTAAAGAAAAATATAAGATACTAGTATTATTTAAGATAGTAAGTGTAAAATGGAAGAAACAGAAATGTGTTAACTTGATATATACCTTACATATATAGATGTCTATATCCTTTTTAAATAAAAAAGAAAATTAAGCAGATAGTTGAAAACTAGAGTTGAAACAATAAGGAAAAAATAGATTGAAATTGATTAAAAATCTTGTATGTTTTTTTTGCGTAATAATTATAAAATTTTGAGAATTATTTATAAAGGAATGTTATTGCCTGCTTCAATATTTAAAAATGATACACTTTCTATTAGCCATGAGAGGCAAAATCCTCATATAGATTACAAAAATAAAATGAATAGATATGCATAGAGTTGTGAAATGAAGACAAAAAATGAGGCTATTCAGGATTAACGCTTTGATATTAAAAGTATATTTAAAATGTTCAAATGTTTTCAATATATGAATGAAAATAGATTAATAAAAAATCATGTTTAATCAGATAAAAATAATGATAAAAACTTTATTGTTTGGAAATTCATAAGAAGTTCAAGTAACAAAATCTACCATAAGACCTTCTGATTAGAAAGTTGGATGTTCTATCAGCAATGCTAAACTATACAAGATTTTAATCAGATTATGTATAAAGAATAGCAAATTCATTGTAAAAGAAATATTTTATAATTTATAAAGTTAACAGATAAATTCTTTATTTCCATTTATTTTTAAAAAGAATATGGGCTAAATATGTAGGGAATATATTACTGATACAAAATTGGTAGGGGTGGGAAAAGAAGATAGGCAAATTTGTGTTAAAAAAAAAAAGTTGTGAAGAAAAGATATAAGTTAAAAAAATAGTTGAAATGATATAAAATTTAAAAAAATGGAAATCATTGGTAGGATAAATTTTAATAGAAGTTTTAGATACCAGACAAAACAAGCAAGATAGAATGAGAATTTAAATATTGTAGATTAAGTTTCTGTCATAATAGAAAAGAATGTATTAAGCATTTATTTTTTGAGTATAGAATGTTGAAAAATGACCAGAATAAGTTGTATGGAAATTGAGAAGAGTGTAAAAATGTCATAGATTTTATAATTTTATTTTTGTTTAGGATTTTATAACAAACTAAAGGATAAACCACTAAACATCACATGATCACCATGTATTATGGTAGGACACAACTGTTATTAAACAGGTAAAACACTTCATACAGTAGTGCCCCATGTGCCAACCAGAGTAATTAATGGGTTCCATAAGGATTGTGCATAAAATCCCTAAATAGTGCCTACTCATCCAATATCTCCAGACTAGTTTCTGGCTTGTGGCCTTCAGCAGTGAGGAGTCTTGTAGATAAGTAGAGATAAAAGATGGCTTCTGGGGGTTGCATTAGATCCTAAGATCTAAGTGCAGTCCTCTCAGATCCAAGGCTCCTCACTGATGAAGGCTACAAGCCAGAAACTAGTCTGAGGATATTGGATGAGTTGGCTCTAGATAGGGATTTTGTGTACAAGCCTTCTGGCATTCATTGATTACTCTGGTTGGCACAGGGTGGCATTAGTGTATGATGAGTTTTGCCTGTTTAAAACTAAAGCATCTGAGGATAAGATAATGTAATTATATACCCAGCTTTAATAAAAGTCAATAGGAGGGGAAAATAAGTCATAGCTTTAGAAATAATTGCACACTAGGGAATACAAAGTACATCATTTTTATTTGGATACATATGTTGTTTAGAAAAAGGAAAGTTTTAATTTGACTAAGAAAGATCTGGAATATATCTTCATGCACATAACTTTTAATCTTACTTTAAGAAATCTCATTTTACATTACATCACTGTGAAGTGAAAAGTTTATCTCTCTGACTGTATTTCATCTTATTTGAAGCTGTATATTATAATCTTGCAAATGTGAAATGTTGTTGTCTGTTTGCAAAGTCATTGAAATGAGTAATAATGATATATTCCTTTGAAAATTAGGTTATAAGCCAATTTGAATGCATGGGTGTGATGACTTTACAGATTTTGGTATTACCTTCTAACCCAAATATAAAAATAAAACATTTTTCATTTATGTTTTATAATTTTGACAGTGGATGGCACTGCATTAAATATGGCAAACACATTAAAATGGAGATATATTAATACATTTTATTAGCCATTCATTAGTTTAGAGATTATCCAATAATAAATAATATTTCTGCAGCTTATTTTTTATTAAAAAACTTGCCCACAAGGTAAAAAATATTTTCTACCCACTTTTAACACCTTCTGGAGGGATATAATCTTAAACATATGATAAAATTCATAAAAAAATGATCTATCAACCCCAAGATGCACCTTTCCTGCTGAACAGCACTCATAAGTTTGGTCATACCACACTCTTTTCTGCCCTTGTATCATATTGTGAAGGGATATAATCTTAAACATATGGTCAAGGACATGTGAAAAATAAATATGATTCCCAATATGCACATTTCATGATGAACAGCAATAAGAAGTTGGCCCTGTCTAGTGTGTTTTCTATCCACTTTCAACACCTTGTGGAGGGATATAATTTTAAAAATATGATCAAATACATGTGAAAAAATCTATGCTCCCTAAGATGGACATTTTATGCTGAACAGCATTTAGCAATTGACCCATACCACACTAATGTTTTTTATCCACTTTTAACACCTTGTAGAGAAATATAATCATAAACATATAATCAAAGACATGCAAAAAAGATTTATGATCCCAAAATACATATTTCATGTTGAACACACTCTACAGTTGACTCAGGCCTGTGAATGCTGTTCACAATGAAATGTACACTTTAATAACTGCAGACCTTTTCATGTCTTTGATCATATGTTTAGGATTGTATCCCTCCACAAGGTGTTAAAAGTTAAAAGATAACATTCCCTAACTTGTGTGAGAGTGATGTAATGAAAATTAAATCACTCACATTGTAATGAAGAGTATATCTCTCAACTTCAATAACATTTATAAATACTTGATTATTTTTACAACATTATACATACAGTTGCAATTGTAAAGTATTAGATTAGATCAGTTTTGAAGTTATCATGTTTGTTTAAGATACAAAAATAAGGGTAATTCTTTGATATAAAATATAATGCAAAGTATTTTTATATCTGGATTTCTATAATACAAATATGAGTATACCAGTAAATATGAGTTTAACATATTGTACCATAAACTGACATGTTTTTTTTTAAAAAAATATTTATTAATAATTTTATTCCTATCTCATTTGTTCTGGAATGATTTAGTACAGTGGTGAAGTAAAGAGCTTAAGGTATATAATCAAAATTTACCTCAGATATTTTTAATACTGAAACATCACATGATTTCTTAAGCAAAGAACCATTTTGTTTTCAATAAGGATCATTAGAAATTATATTAGCACTGAAGAATTTTCACTTCTTTTACAAATATTCTATGACTTCCTAATTTTTTTTGTTAATTTTTAGTAAAACTGAAGAGACTGCAATAAGCCAATTTAAAAATAAAATAAAAAACATTTTTTTTTTTTTACTATTGGAATATTATATATTTTTTAAAGCTTAATGACAACCCCATACAGTATCAGTTGTTTTTTTTTTTCATATTTTTCAATAAATAAATAAATGCTTTTGTCTGTGATTGATTTATTTTACACAGAAATATTTACTTGAAGCAAAAATATATAAAAGTTATATATCTTAACTTCTTTAACACTTTGTGGAATTAACGTAATTAATTCGTTTCTTTTAATGCAATAAATAAACTTTAATAAATTAGTTACAAACTGTGTACTAAAAGAAATTCTATTTGTTATCGCTATTAAACAGAGATGCTTTTTATTTTATAATCACTTCAGAAAGGAGCTGACCCCTAATTGAATAGCTTTATCACCCAATACCAGAGAAGATGTCAAAAAGTGTCAGATCCCTCAACATTAATTACAACCTGTATAAACAGATCATCTTGTCAGACTAAAAAAAAATAATTCTCTCTGGTGTTGGAACATCATTACTTTTTTTTAAAAAAAAATAGTATTTGTAAATTGTATTTAAAATACTTAGTTTTTAAAGAAAATCGCTTCCAATTAAATCTTTATTATTGAAAAGAAATAATGTGCTTTATAATTCTCGAAATGCAAATATTTACTATACTTATATACATTTTCAAATGTACGTCTTCTAATTCTGGGTCTGTAAAAAAAAAAAAAAAATGAAGAGAAATGAGACTCTGGTGGATTTTTTTACACTGTAAAATCAATAAAAGCTCCCTTTGGAAAACTCACAAGAAAAGAAATATGGGGGGGGGGATACAAACAGTAAAACTTAAACAAAATGATTGATTACTTTCTTGATAAGAAAAGAAAAAAAAAATCACAAATATTTAATGAGATAAAAACCTATAATGATGAAAAAAAAAAAGAAGATAAATATGTGTAAAAGTAAAAATGTCACAAGACTATAGAATGTAAAAAATACCGAGAAACATTTGTACACACACAACCCCCTCCCATACACACAGATTATTTAAAATAAAAAACAGCGATGCAATTTATTACCATAAAAAAATAATTTCAAAGAATGAGATTTGATATAGATGAAATGGTTATTTTTTATTATCTATTTGATTTCTGTTTACATTATGTTTCAATTTTTTTGTTTCCATCAAACTATTTAATAAAAAAATAAATCCTCTAAGATATTGTTTTAAATTTTTTTAAAAAAAAAAAAAGAATTATATACAGCACAAAGTATTACAAAATGATGCATATATATATATGATAATATTAAAAAAGAAAGCAATAAAGTTTATATATATTATATTTAAAATAACGATTACTCGGTATATAATCTCTCTTTTTAAAGTCAAATAAAAGAAAAGATTACAATTGAAATCTTTTATATTAAAATTCTCAAAATTATGAGCATTTTATAACTTTTTCAAAATAAACTTTTAAAACATATTTTTCTGTAATATAAACTTTATTAAACTAGAAGTTGATAACAAATTGTGAAATAAGCGCGAGAAAGACAATTACCTCTCTCCTTTCGTAAAATAAATAAAAAACAATTTTCTTTTAATATACTTTTCTTTTGTTGCAATTATTTAAAAAATTTTCATCAGAAAATTACATTAATAAAGTGTGTTAATAGAAAGATCTAAAAATCTGAAAAAAATAAAAGATTGAGGACAAAATTTACGGTGCGTTTAATTAAAGAATGCAAACGCGGTTGCGAAAAGATTAGGAATGTCTTAAGAGTTTATTATATTTTGAACATTCACTGAGAAATTATTTTCAATTATAAATAGTTAAAAACATGTTCAAGCGTTGATGACCTGGTGGTTAGCATAGCTGCCTTCTAAGTATCTGACCCGAGTTCGCTCCCCGGTCAACGCATTTGACATATGGAAAAAAAAAAAACGTGATACAAATTAGTATTTATAAAAAGCATCTGAAGATTAGTGATGATAGCATTTAAGTATAAAGTATTTCTTGAACTATTTCCATCATCTAATATTACGAACTGAATGCCTTTAAACAAACAAAAAAAAATGTAAACTTTCTAAATACATTCAAAAGTTACTTATCCCACAAAGGTTAGTAATCAAAGCAACCTTACAAGTAAAATTATTTTGCTTTCTTCTTCGGGTGTTGCTGGTCTAACCAATGAGAGGAGCAGAATGAGAATCAGAGTTAAAGTTTTAGATTTTTGAATTCAAAAATTTTATGTTTTAGGTTGTATCCCATGTCTCTAGTCAGACAAAAATACCGGAAGAAAAGAAAAAATAATGCTATTGAAAATGTTGTGTTAAATATTAACCTATATGTGATTACTAACAGTTGAATGTATTAAAAAATATATTTTTTTTTTTCCAAAGATAATCAGTTATTAATGTTTGATGATGGAAATAGTCCAGCAAATAATTAATACTATAAATTTATGAAGCATTGCATATTATTGCTTTATTAAATGAAACTATTTTTTGTCTTTATTTACGAATAATTACAGCAGTGTTAAGTAAATTTTTAAGGATACATTTATTAGTGTATTGCTTTATTTTATTGACCAGATATAAATGCCATCTCTCTTAGTAATTTATCTATTGTTTTCAATGAAAACAGCAAAAAATATTACAATTTAAAAGATCAAAAATTTTTTTATAACATATATGATAAGAAAAGAACATACAAAGATTTTAGTCCACATCAAAAGTTTGGGGAAGTTATGTCAATATTGATAAAGAAGGATTAAGTGAAAACCATGTGGGGAAGAGAATAACTAAATTTTATTAACATTACTGAAAAAATTAAGTAATGAATGGAATATGTTGCTAAAAGAAAGAATAATGCCTATACATGAGATTGTAAAAGATACAGAAAGAAGTAATATCTGAGCGATATAACATAATTTGGTTGAATTTTTTCTATAATGTGATAATAAAGTAAAAAAATGATTATTGTTGCTATCTTGGAATATTTTTTTACCATAATATTTGTAAAGTATTAAAGATTTTAAGACTTCTCATTCGATAATTTAATATACAAAATTAACAAAGCGTATGCCACACTTGAATGAGAAGCTATAAAGATACACAGAAATTATTACATGCTAAGCGCTTTCGAGGTCTTTTGCCTCATATTCATAGCGGTACTGTGAGCTGCAGAATGAAAAAATAGGGCAAGGGAAACAAAACAGTATGCAAAGCATATGCAAATGAACTAGATAGTCCAACGTTTGGAGATGTCAAAGCAGGTATCTCATCTATTGATGGAGTTATTATTGCCATTAATAAAATATGCTTCTCTGATTTTCTGCTTGATGTCATTTTTCTCAATACAGACTATTTTAGGGCTGGAAGGTTCAAACAAATGTCCTGTCTTCTTGGAATGCTCTAAAAATGTTGATGAATTATCATTGTTTTTCATGGCTCTATTATATGTATATCTGTGTTGTGCTGTCCTGTTGATTATGCCTGCCTTGGTTTCTCCAAAACAAATGACCCGGCAACCAGGTTGTGGGCAAGCTATGCTGTAAACGACATGGGGAGTCTGAGAAGGTTCAATTTTGTCCTTAGAGTTATTGATTAGACGATTAGTGCATGGGGGTGTATGAAAGCTAATTTTAAATTTATTGGCCAAAACCTTGATTAATTGATAGGAGATTTTAGGTATGTGGGGAAGAGTAATATATGGAAGTTTAATATTGTTTTTATTGTCAGTGATTTTCCTATAAAATTGTTTGATTTTATTGTTAATAGTGTTGAGTTTATAGCCTGCTTGTAGTAGGTCTTTGGTGTAAAGATGTATATTATTCTTTCTATCTGCCTCAAACTTGCACAGCTGCATATTTCTATATAAAAATGCTTGCAGGCCTGCCAATTTGTGAGAGCTTGGAGAGTTGGAGTGTGGGTGTATAAAGCCTCTGATTTCAAAGGGCTTTATTATCATTGAATAATTTATACCTCTCTCATCGCGTGTTAACCTAAGGTCAAGGTAATTTAGACTTTGGAATGCATCTTCTGTTGTGGAATTGATAGTTAGATTAGTATTATGTGTTAACTCTTGTGTAATACTATTTATAGTGTGCTGGTTGGCTAAAATAAATATATCATCTACGTACCGCATGTATATAGTGTGAGGGCTGTCAGCTTGATATTTGGACACAATTAGTCTTTCGTAGTGATTAAGGAAAATGCTGGTTATGATTCCACTGAAGGGGAGGCCCATAGGCCAACCACTTTTCATATTGTACC